>CM022777.1:17720960-17805960 GCA_012411365.1 Ameiurus melas | reverse complement strand
AAAAGGAAGCAATCAACGGCTACAACCAGATTTTTGAGAAAGCAGGTTGTGAAAAACCCTTGAGTGACTGCAAAAGACCTGCAGCAAGTCTTGGTGGCAACAAGCACCCAGGTTTCAGTGAGCACAGAATGGCACGTACTAAATGCAGGTTTGCATGCCAGAACTCCAAGACATACACCACTACTGACCCAAAAGCACAAGTTGGCTCAACAGTACATACATTTTTTATATATTATATTATATTATATATATATATATATATATATATATATGTATGTATGTGTATATGCCACAGAAGTTTTGTGATTCTGTTCTCTGGTGTGATGAAAGAAAAAACCGGAACTTTTCGTATCAATGGTATGTCTGGAGGAAGAAGGTTGAAGAAAGAACACATTGTCCACAGTCAAGCAAGGGGGTGGACTAATGATGCTCTGGGGCTGCTTTGCATCTGGCACTGGAAACCTGCAGCATGTGGAAGGCAAATGGATTCATTGAGGTAACAGGAAATCCTAGGAGAAAATTTCATGCCGTCTGTGAGGAAGCTGAACCTTGGATGTCACTGGACCTTCCAACAGGACAATGATCTGAAGCATACTTCAAATTCCACCAAGGCTTGGTTGAAGAAGTAGACCTGGATGATTCTACAGGACCATCACAGTCACCTGACCCCACAGAAAATCTCTGGTGGTATTTGAAGGTGGTTGCAGCACACAAACCCAAGAATATTACTGAAACATTGCTCATGAGGAATTGGCTAAGATTCCTCAGGAAGGTTGCCAGAAGCTGGTGTCTGTCTATGTATCTCGTTTGCAGTGGGTCATAACAGCAAAAGGGTGCTCTACTAAATACTAAATATGCATAAAGGGGATGAGTAATTTTGAAACTGGAGATAAGTTGCATTTTCAGTTGAATTTGGGGAAACCACTTGAAGCATTCATCGTGTTGAACTATTTCAGTTGCTTTTGTTTGATTAGCTCATTTACATACAGCTGAAAGTCTGTAAATTGACCAACCTGATTTGCAGTGTCGGTTGAATAATTTTGATTGTAATTGTACATATGCATCCATACAAACATACATGAATTTTGATTGATTCACACAGTACGGTACAATATAAATCAATTCAATGACATGGAACCGAAGTAGGAAGTAAGTAAATTCAACAAGTCCCCCAGAGTGTGGACTTCTGTGTTCACTTTAAACCAGTTCTTAAATAACTTTAATCTAACTTTAATCTAAGAAAAGAACAAATGTTTCTATTGGTTATAAAGGAGAAGATTGAATTCATTCAATGTTAGCTTGAGGAACTTTCTACAGGGGGGGAGTTAAAACTTATTTAAAAACATTGACCTAAGCTCAGACTCAAACCTCAGCCGCACTAAACCTGCATGTTACCATGCACATTTTTTTTTTACCTATACCATGTGACTCGACCATGCTCACTCTTGTAACAGAAACTTGTTTAAATTAGGTTTTTTGTACACGTTGATCAGAAACGTAATATTTTTATGTAAACCCTACAAAATATTTTTTTTTAAATCTAACGGACCACACACTTAATTGTTTTCAGGATCGACAACATTTAATGTGCTTTGCTGCTTGTTGCCAAACGGTTCCGAGAGAGGTTTATAGATCCGCGGGCCAGGTCCAGGCAGATCATGGGTTTCAGTAAAAGCACCATTTGGTAAAAGAATGTATGTGTATACAGTATATGTCCAGGCAGAACTACTGTATCTATTAGCAAGCCGCATTCATTCAAATGACACATCACTGCTACCCTACTGGTCCTGTATTTCTTGGTGCTGCAGCAAGCGTGTGATTCCACATGAAATTGTAAGATCCCTTATCTTTTGAAGCACATTTTTAATGGCCACATCTGTACAGTGGGGGAAATAAATATTGAACTTGTCAACTTTTTTCTTTTTTCAGTAAATACATTTCCCATGAGGTTATTCACATGAAATTTTCACCAGACTTTGATAATATTGAACAGGCTAACTGAAATACAATAAACATTGTCCTTAAATCTTGTTCAATTGGATTTAAGTCAGGTGATTGATTGGGCCATTCTAACACCTCGATTTTCTTTCTCTGAAACGAACTGGGAGTTTCCTTTGCTCTATGCTTGGGATTGCTGTCCCCCTGGAAGGTCCAGCCATGTCTCATCATCCTCCTGGTGGATGGTAGCAGAATCTTCTCAAGAATCTCCTGGTAAAGGGCTCCATTCATCATTTCTATAATTATATGAATTTGGTCAGTACCATGTGATGAAACAGTCCCACACCATGATGCTTACACCTCCAAACTTCACTGTTGGTATAGTATTTTAGGGTGATGTGCAGTGCCATTTATTCTCCAAACAAGGTGTGTGGTAATGACAGCTCTCATCTGACCAGACTAATCTCCCATTATTTCATAGGCTTGTCCAAATGAGTTGTAGCAAACTGTAAACGAACTTTGACATGCCTTTTCTTTAGTCTTGTGGGGTGAGTGAGCAGTGGAGTGCATTTCCTATTGTTTTCTCTGTGATGATGGTACCTGCTGCCTCCAAGTGTTTTTGGAGCTCTTTCCGAGTGGTCCTTGACTCTTGGGCTACTCTTCTGACTATTCATCTGACTCCCTGGTCAGAAATCATGCGAGGAGCTACTGTGCGTGGCCGGTTGATGACTGAGAGATGGTGCTTCCAACTTGAGAATAATGACCCCAATGGTGCTTACTGGAGGATCAAGAAGTTTTGAAATACGTCTGTAACCGATTCCATCAATATGTTTTGCAACGATAAGGTTACAATAAGGTAAAGTCTTTTTAATAGACCATCAGTTTATTAACCGAGCTGATAATTTGCACAGAGAGAAAATATAATTACTTTATATATAATTATTTCAGCTGCTCCCTTGCCTAACCTTGCCTTGGATAACTGCTTTTTCTAATGTTCAATACTTTTTTCCTGCGTCATTCCACTTTATTATACAGAACTTTATTTATGGATTTTAATGTTGTGAATCCTTTATATTTCCAGCTTTCTTATATTAATACTTATGTGTGGTGAAAATTTCATGTGAATAGTCTCAGTGGAAATATATTTACTGGAAAAAAATGTTGAGGCGTTCAATACTTATATCCCCCACTGTGCATGTAACACGCACACACTAAATGGCCCATTATAAAAGGGTGCACCCACTTACACAACTGGGTTATTTTAAGTTTCTTTTTCCTAAAACTTTTTTTACACTTGAAAATTGTTGATTGCTATATCACAATAAAGGCGGAAAAAGATCTGATACGATTGATCTTAGTTTAAATCTCCTGTTATTTTAACTTTTTACACGTTAATTTTGTAATAATTGTATAACAAGCTTAGCTGGTTGCCAAATCAAATTTTTCCGATTGCAGTTAAACCTTTAACCAAGATGGTTTATAATTATTCTTTTAGCAAGTTTTATTTAATACATTATAATGATTGTATGCAGAATGATTGTACAACATACATCTTCAATTAAAAAAAAGAAAAAGAGAATTCTACATACAGCACACCTAATATTTAGTTGAATGTCCCTTAGCAAGTTTTACCTCAAGCAGACGTTTTTGGTAGAAAATCAACCTGCTTCTGGCAGAATATTTGACCACTCTTCTTGGCAGAATTGATAAAGTTCAGTGACATTTGTTGGTTTCCTGGCCCTGACAAACACAGTCCACAAATTTTCAATAGGGTTGAGATCAGGACTTTCGGAAGGCCATTGCAAAAGCTTAATGGTAGCCTGCTTTGATGCATGATTGGGATCATTGTCCGGTTGGAACACCCAACTGTGACCAAGTTTCAACCATCTGGCTAATGGTTTGAGATTATGCTGAATAATTCTAAGGTAGTAATAATTCCATCCATTTTGTGCAATGCACCAGTTCCGCAGCAAAACAGCCCCAGAGAATAATGCTACTACCAGCATGCTTAACAGTCGAGTTGGTACAGTGTTCTTTACTCCTCCAAACGTACCGCTTTGTCTCATCTGACCATAAAACTTCCTCCAGAAGGCTTTTTTTTCCCCTTTTAACATATGCTCAGCTGCAAATTTTAGATGGGCTTGATTGTGTCGATTTTGGACCAGGGGCTTCTTTCTAGGAAGGCAGCTTTCCAAGGAAATGGCAGTCCATGGCAATGTAAAACTCACTTGACTGTAGACAGTGATGTCCCAGCATCTTCCAGTTCATGGCAGGCCTGCGCCTTGGTGGTTCCTGGGTCTTTCCTGACCATCCGAACCAATTTCCTCTCAGTTGAGGGTGACGGTTTGGGTCTTCTTCCAGACTTTGGCAAAGTGGCTACACTTCCCAATAACTTGTACATATGTACAGTGGTTTGAACTGATGATCTTGGAATCTGCAACTGTTTAGAAATGGCTCCAAAGAACGTTCTTGCCTTGTGTAAATCCACCATACTCTTTCAAGTCTGCACTGTGCCCCTTGGACCGTCTCCATAGTACTGTGTGTTGGTATAGTACATAGTGCTGACAAACCCTTTTAATGTTAGCACAGAGAAGCTGCCTGCTGTAGTCAGTCATGATCACTAACAGGAAATTAAGAGACCTTGGTCTTGGCAAATTAAAAGACATTTTGGAACTTTCAGCACCACTGAATGAATAAATTGTTTGTATGTATATAAAAGTGTTTGAATGTATATTTTTGACCCTGTGTGTATAATTTTGGTCCTCAGTTGATTACAGAAAACCCCAAACTTGTGAACCAATTTATTGTTTTTTTTTTTTGTTTGTTTTTTTAAAGATGTTGTACGGTTTGAATTCGGTGTTCGATGGAGTGAGACGTGAAGTTTGAGTCTCCTCCTGATTTTGATTAAAAATTGTAATTAATAAGCACTTTTTTTTGGTAATATAATATTTTGGCTTATTCTATTTCGTACTTTTAACTCGGTGGTTCGTTAAGATGTCAGGGGAAAAACTCGAAAATCGGTGGTAGCATTCAGACAAAACTGAGATCTAGTGTGCGCACCGCGAGCTTCTCGCCGTGAATCCGCAGCCGCGCCCCCCTCTCACCATGAACCCGCACCCCCTTCTCATGAATCCGTAGCCACGCTCCCTTCTCTCCGTGAACCGACTGCATCCGCATCCCCGAGCGGTCCTGACCTCGCCACACTCAGGCTTGAGTTGTTGGCTTTACTGAGGAAGGACAGCGCCGATATTTTTAAAAAGGAGTTCCAGGAGCATCAGAAGCACCAGAAGGAACAGGAGAAGCACCAGGAGAATCTTCAGAAGACTCTCAGGGATGCGCTGTCTACTACCCAGCTCGACCTGCAGGTCATAAAAACACAGCAGGCTAGCGATAAAGTCACTACCGATGCCACCATCTCAACACTGAAAGGTACCGTTGGGGAGATGGGGCACGCGCCCTCCGGTTACATGGTTGATCTAGTTCACATGAAGACTACTATCGAGTCTTTTTTTTGCACTCGGACTTCCAGCTCTACATAAGTTAAATTCTTATATTGTCGGTGCATTATTACTTCGTTATATTCTTCTTCTTGTATTTTATTTTAATATGCTACACTGTGTAATATTAGGTATAAGTCTTTAAAAGTTATGGACATGATATTTGTTAAAGTGCACAGACTATTTATTAGATTTGAAGTCAGAAGGGGACCTTTTTTCTTACTGGAATTTTTTTTTTTTTTAGTTCAGGTAATTTTGTTTAGCTTACTCTAGGTCCACTTTGTGGATAACCCTAGGGGTGAAACATGCCGTCTCCCTTGTTTTATGGAAACTTTGGGTGTGTGTGTGTCCCTCTTCAGCTACAATTGGCTATTTATATTCTTATGTTTACTTAAGTTCTTGGGTTTTTTTATAATATTTTATTATTATTATTATTATTTTCTTCTCAATGAAATATTTGGGAAAGGGAAGGGAGAAAAGGTAATTTAATCACATGAAAATGAATCATATGTAAATGAATAAATAAACAAAGGCAAAAAATGTATGCCGTTTACAAAAATAAAAATAAAATAAATAAAAGATGTTGTACAATCATTCTGGCCCAGAAAAAGAAAAAATTCAAAGAAATTATTTAAAGCCAAATATTGACATGACATTCATGTCCACGATGAGTATGTAAACATCCAACCGCAACTGTACGAACATCCCCTTCTCATGGTCTATGGTGGTTACAGTCAAAGTTAAAACTGCAACTGTGCCAGACGTTACCACATACAGAGAACTTAATGTTTGGGTGATCAGTCATGTCATGAAATGTTAAGTATTGGTTAACCAATATTAATGATTAAATATATATTCTATTTTACAGATATTTTTGATTCAAACTTCCATGACTTTTCAAAGTTTCTGGTTTTAATTTATTTTTCTAAAACTTGTCCAGGCCTGGAAATTGCTATTTTAAAATTCCATGATTTTTCCAGGTTTTTCATAACCTGTTCGAACCCTGCTTATGACATTGTGGAATATGTTGTCAGGTGATAGTTACCACATTCGGCAGTTAGGAAAGGTGAAAGTGCAGTAGAGCCAGATGTACACTACATGGCCAGAAGTTTGAGAACACGTGACAATCACACCCTTCCCCAAACTACTGCCACAAAAGTGGAAACACACAATTCTATAGGATGTCCTTGTATGCTGTAGGATTAAGATTAAATAAAAATTTAAATTTCCCTTCAGCAGAACCAACAGGCCTAGCCCAAACCTGCTCCAGCATGACAATGCTCATGTGCACAAAGTGAGGGCACTCAACCTTGCTAATGTTCTTGTGGCTGAATAAACAAATCCCCACAGCCACGTTTCAAAGCCTGGTGTAATGCCGTCCCTGAAAAATGGAGACTTTTGGCAAAATTTACATTAAGACCCATGGTTTTAAAATGGGATGTTCAAGAAGCACATACAAGTGTTATGAGTGGTCACATATTTTTGGCCATCTAGTGTAGTTCTTTCACTTTCTAAACTGTGCACTATTCATCTATGTTCAACACAGCTCACTTCTCGAAGATGTCCTCGAAGATGTCCTTGAAGCGCCCATCATACGCTTTCAAGATGGTATTCTTAGTGCTCATGTAAAGAGGCCATTTTTTCTGGATAGCATACTGGAAGCAGCTGTGAGCAAAGCCAGTGATGGACTTGTGGAGAGAGAGAGAGAGAGAGAGAGAGAGAGAGAGAGATCATAATCATTTGAAATATGAGCCCTTCAGCAAGTAGGAAAATGCAGGCAAAATGCAAATGGTAGTTTTTTTTAATAACTTGATTCATATTCTTGACCTACAGCTTCATTTTAGTTTGTCTTAAAAAAAAAAAAAAAAAAAAACCTGATCAATCCTCATCCTCCACTGATCAATCCTCTCTGGTATAGTACAATGTGTGCTGGTTAGTATTTCTGTTTGCAACATGAGCTAGACTGAAATGTTTAGAACCATGAACTACAGTAACTCTGCACAGGCACTTCATTTGGGGTTTAGACAGTTCGTGGACAACATTCATGTTTGTTTCTTTAATATATTTCAAGACCTTCAAGTCAATCATCTCTAAGTCCTGTAGCTTTTCTTCAGTGTGTGATGGTAATATTCCGCAGTCTATATAATACCATCATAGCCTTATCACATCAATACAATAGCTTTCACTATTAATGTTAATTACATTTATGCTGCTTTTTATGTATACAGAGCATCCGGAAAGAATTCACAGCGCTTCACTTTTCCCGCAATTTGTTATGTTACAGCCTTATTCCAAAATGGATTAAATTCATTGTCACTCTTTATCTGGAATTCTCTCCTCTCTCCAGAGATTTGGTTCATTTTCAGGTTATAAAGTTAAAATTTCCAAGAGCGAGTGCTACCCGGTTAATACTTTGACATTACAACTGAATCAATCTGATTTCCCCTTCAGAATGAGCCCCTCTGGCTTTAAGTATTTAGGAATTAATATAACCAGAACTCTTGACTTCACTTTTCTCTGCTAACTTCTCCCCATTGATGTCTAAAATCAAAACTGACCTTCAGCGTTGGAGGTCTTTACCTCGGTCACTTATAGGACAGAATCCTGCTTTTATTCCAATGTCTCCCTCTATTCTTATCAAAGCGTTTTTTTAAAAGATTATTGAGCAGGAAATTTCTAGCTTTTTATGGTGTGGATAGACCCAGAATAAGTAAGGCAATGCTTCAGAGATGTAACCTTCAGAGATGTAACCTGCATTATCTGACCCCACATTTGCTATCTGGCATGACAATGGTCTCAAAACTTTCAAAAGATCTTTATAAGGACATGGCTTTTCGAAGCTTTACAGATCTGTCGATTGAATTTCAGCTTCCACCTTCCCATCTTTTTCGCTATTTCCAAGTTAGACACAA
The DNA here is from genome assembly GCA_012411365.1 of Ameiurus melas. NCBI lineage: Eukaryota > Metazoa > Chordata > Actinopteri > Siluriformes > Ictaluridae > Ameiurus > Ameiurus melas. Next base: position 17,797,613 of record CM022777.1, on the reverse strand, counting down.
AATCACCGTTTCCTACTTTCCCCTCCTCATCCCCAAGTCAACTACTGGATGATTTTCTCTCATCTGACCTTCTTCAGAAATCTCTTATTTCAAGAATTTACAATAAACTTTTATCCTATGACAGCTCACCCATCACTAAAATCAAGGTTGCTTGAGAGGGTGAATTGGGGTTGACCTACATGAAGCCTGGTGGGACGGTGCCATTAACAAGATCCACACAAGATCACATCATCTTGTGCTCATCTCTCTTTGATACAGTTCAAGGTATTGCACAGGATTAATTTCTCCAAAACATGTCAGTCACAGATTTATCCCACCGTCATTGACATGTGATAAATGACATGCCTCTCCCTGCAATCTAACTCAGATGTTCTACTCCTGCCCATTGTTATTCTCCTTCTGGCAGAAGTATTTCGAAAGAATCTCAAAAATACTGTCCATTTCTGTTAAACCCTCTCCCCATACTGCCATATTTGGGTATCCGGAGGATTATAACAGGTATAACTGGAACCAATTAGATCTCTTGGTGTTCACTTTCTTGTTACCAAAACGGCACCTTCTTTTCCATTGGAAATTCACAAAGCCTCCCTCCAGCCCTCAGTGGCTCAGGGCTGTAATGTCTTTTTTAAAATTGGAAAAGATTAGGTACTCCCTGGTGCCAACTCTGAAGTTTTATAGGAAGTGGCAGCCTTTCTTAACCTTCTTCAAATCTCTGCCATCGCTGCCTTCTGATTGAGGGAACTCCTCCTATTTTATTCATTTAAATTGTATTTAGTTTATTTATTTATTAAAATTTTTATTTAATCATTTAGTTTCATTATTATTATTTTCTTTTTGTTTTTATTAGGTATGTACGAATATATGAATGTGTTCTCTAATCTGTACAAAAAAACAGTTTGGCTCTCGATTTGTTGATTCATTGAAATATTCAAAGTAATCTCTGTAACATTTTTCTCCTTTTATACATGTGGTTCTCAGTGTACTGAAGTTTGTTTGTTTTCCCCCACCAATGTGCCATGTCTTTCAATAAAAATATATAAAAAATATTTTTAAAATTATTATTTTCCTCTAAATTCTACAAACAATACCCCATAATGACAACGTGAAAGAAGTTTGTTTGAAATCTTTGCAAATTTATTACAAATAAAAAAGTATTCATAACCTTTGCCATGACACTCAAAATTGAGCCCAGGTGCATCCCGTTTCCACTGATCTTCCTTAAGATGTTTCTACAACTTGGAGTCCACCTGTAGTAAATTCAGATGATTGGACATGATTTGGAAAGGCACATACCTGTCTATATAAGATCCCACAGTTAACAATGCAGGTCAGAGCACAAACCAACCCATGAAGTCCACGGAATTGTCTGTAGACCTCCAAGACAGTATTGTATCGAGGCACAGATCTGGGGAAGGGTACAGAAACATTTATGCAGCATTTAAGGTCCCAATGAGCACAGTGGCCTCAATCATCCATAAATGGAAGAAGTTTGGAACCACCAGGACTCTTCCTAGAGCTGACCGCCCGGCCTAACCGAGCAATCGATGAAGGCCCTTAGTCAGAGACGTGACCAAAAACCCGATGGTCACTCTGACAGAGCACCATCGTGTCTCTGTGGAGAGAGAAGAACCTTCCAGAAGAACAACCATCTCTGCAGCACTCTGCAGGCCTGTATGGTAGAGTGGCCAGATGGAAGCCACTCCTCAGTAAAAGGTGCATGACAGCTCTCCTGGAGTTTGCCAAAAGGCACCTGAAGGACTCTCAGACAATGAGAAGCAAAATTCTCTGTTCTAATGAAACAAAGATTGAACTCTCTGGCCTGAATGGCAAGTGTTATGTCTGGAGGAAACCAGGCACCACTCATCACCTGGCCAATACCATCCCGACAGCGAAGCATGGTGGTGGATGAATCCCTCGATTCTGACTAGTCTCCCAGTTCTTGCCGCTGAAAAACATCCCCACAGCATGAAAGATGAATGCAGTAATGTACAGAGCCATCCTCAATGAAAATGTGCTCCAGAGCGCTCTGGACCTCAGACTGTGGCGACGGTTCATCTTCCAACAGGACAACGACCCTAAGCACACAGCTCCAATAGCTCAAGATAACAAAGCAGTGGCTACAGGACAACTCTGTGAATGTCCTTGAGTGGCCCAGCCAGAGCCCAGACTTGAACCCAATTGAACATCTCTGGAGAGATCTGAAAATGGCTGTGCACCGACACTCCCCATCCAACCTGATGGAGCTTGAGAGGTCCTGCATAGAAGAATAGGAGAAACTGCCCAAAAATAGGTGTACCAAGCTTGTAGCATCATACTCAAAGACTTGAGGCTGTAATTGGTGCCAAAAGTGCGTCAAAGTATTGAGCAAAGACTGAATACTTATGTACATGTCTTTTTTTTGTTTTTTAATAAATTTTTTAATAAATTTGCAAAAGATTTCATTGTCATTATGGAGTATTGTTTATAGAATTTTGAGGAAAAGAATGAATTTAATCCATTTTGCAATAAGACCAACAAAAGACTAACATAAAACTTGGGAAAAGTGAAGCGCTGTGAATACTTTACGGATGCACTGTAAATGGAAAAAAGACTCAGAGGTACTGAGAATAAAAGAATGGGAATTTCTTCACACAGAAAACAGCATATTAAGGAGTGCTGTGCTTAAACATTAAGAAAGGCCTAGCCAAGGTCAATTGAGAGATTCTCAGAAATATAATTAAAAGAATCTGAAAAGATTTTAAACTGTGCATCCTTTTTGCTCCTTCAGAAACCAATGACCTAGTATTTCTCTAGGATTCTGATCTAAAAGAATCTTAATTTGCTTTTCAATGCACAATCACTAAATAATTACTTAATTACATAAAAATGAACAATTAAAAAAATAGATATTTCCCTGACCTCATCAGTATTGTACATGCCCATGCCACAGCCACCTCCAAGGAAATTGAACACTTCCCACTCCTGGCCTTTGCTTCCATCGGCGGGAATAAAGCTCATCATAAATTTGCCTGGTGTATTCACAACAAAGTCTGTGGCTCTGTACTGTAAACAGGACATAATTACATAATTACACACAAGGTTAAAGAAAGACATCAATTATAATTTACTAAGAATAAAATAATCCAAGAATAGAAGACCTGGTCACCAAAGGCATGTCTGCCAATTGTGATGGGCTGTGTCCAACCAGGAACAAGTCTGGGAATGTTCTTGCAGATGATGGGTTCACGAAAAACTGTGCCACCCAAGATGTTTCTGATGGTTCCATTAGGACTTTTCCACATTTTCTTCAGCTTGAATTCTGAGTGAGAGTATGGCATCTTCAGTCTGGCTAGTTGATTAATTGTGATAATTAAAGTTACAACTGGAAAGTTAAAATTCTAAACAAAAGCATTAACTTTACCTTCGACCCTGGCCTCGTCAGGAGTGATGGTCGCACACTTGACAGCAACATTGTACTTCTTGGTTGCTAAGGCAGAGTCAATGGTGACCTGGTCATCAGTCTGGTCACGGTAGGGGAGGCCCAGGTCAAAGTATTTCAGCTCCACATCAACATTGGACAGGATGAGCTGAGGAGACCAGATGCATGAATACAGGAGAGACAAGAACGCCACACACATATACCACTGTGTAGATATGAGGCCAAATGTCAACCCTCTACAATTATTTCAATTACGCACATCAAGCATTACCAGTAAACATAAGCAATGCCAATAGAATTGTGCTACATTTATCTTAACATTTGATCTTAATTGCACATTTATTATTCAACATGTCTATAGAATATAGCATTGTCTGAAAGCTTCACTTTATACACTGAAACCAATGAAAATGCAAATAACTACAAGCAATGTATTTTTGCATTCTCTACCAATTTTTACTGTCTTGTAATTAAAAATGACTACAACTATATGCATTTTATCTCCGCAATAACAACTGTTCTATTTTACTGTCGTGGGACCAATAGCTATTATGCATCCTCTGAGTCAGCAATATTCTACACGTTAACAAAACCTGTTCACCATCAGTCAGTTTCCAAGAATGGTCAGCAGTTGGAGTCATCCCAGCCACAACCCTCTGTTTTAGCTTAAAACTTCTTGTTTAGTTTCACTTCTTTCATTACCCCATTTTTACCTCCATGTTGCTCTTTTTCTCCCTCATTATGTTTACTTTTGCACACACTCTCACTCATGTCAAAAATATAAAAATAGAACAGTCACTCCCTGCAGACAGTTTCCCCTACGGCCTTCTAAGGCTCCCACTTTTTTCACCTTTTCTTTGATGAATTCCCAGATTATCCTAGTCATCTCATCTCCATCCATCTCCACCACTGGCTGGGCCACCTTGATGCGTTTGTCAGCATCTGTTAGAAAGAAAATAAATACAGATTTTTTTTTTACAAACAGAAAGCTAATATTGCCTTCACTATGTTTGGGCCATCCAAACATAAAGCCGAACGGTTACTTGCACTATGTGGACACCTGACCTCCACACGTGTTTGTTAAACATCGGATTCCAAAGTCATGGAAAAGAATATGGAGTTACACCACCCGTTGCAGCTATAACAGTCTCAATGCTTTTGGGAAGGTTTTGCAATAGATTTGAGTGTGGCTGAAGTTGGGTAACGGCAATATTGGGCAAGAAGAACTAGCATGCAGTCTGCGTTCCAGTTCATCCCGAAGCTGTTCAGTGGTGTTAAGGTCGGGGCTTTGAGCATTCAAGTTTTTCCACACCAACCTTGGTAAACCATGTGCCAAGGACCTCATTTTGTGCACAGGGGCATTGTCATGCTGGGATAAATTTGGGCCCGTGAACATAAATCAATTCTGCACCATATAGAGATATTATAGACAATTGTGTTCCTCCAACTTTGTGGCAACAGTTTGGGGAAAGCCCACATATGGGTATAAGGGTCAGGTATTGACATACTTTTGGCCATATAAATGTACCTGGTCATATTTAAGAACTCAAGGCCCATTTTCAATTTTGCCACATGTCTGTCCATGTGTGAGGCCCTACTGTATCTGCACCATTTATTATTAGGGCCCAAGCACCAACATCATGATGCCCTTTCAAGATCTATTCCGTTTATTATTATTATGATGGCTCCGAGCACCAATGGTGTGAGGCCCGATTGGTTCTCTTCCGATTATTATTATTATTATTATTATTATTAGGGTCCGAGCACTGGGGATGCAAAATCGATAGTTTTTTTTAAACACATTCACTTATTTTTAGGCATCGGTCATACGTGAAAACCCAAAAACGTGGCAGACACATAAAATGTCAAATCAAAATGTTATGTAGTGTTTAGGCTTGGGTGTGGTCGAGGAGCGTTACAGCACCACCAAACGCAGTCAATGGTTGGGATGAAGTTGCTCAGAGGTGCATGAGATATGGTTATTGATATCGTGTAAGAAAGTTCACTTGGTTTTTATCTGACTCCACCCAACAGGAAGTCAGCCATGTTGGATGCAAGGATTTAGAAATTTTCCCACTGTCTTTTGAAGGGCTTACGATGGCTGAAAACTTAAAGTTTAAAAGTTCACACATTCATTTGTCTTTTGATCTGTTATTGTAATTCGGTAGAGAGTACTTTGCAAATCCAGATTTCATGCCTTTGGACTACTTGAAAACTTGAAACACCCACCAAAGATTAGCAATATTCAATAATTCTTTTGTCATTTGTCCTGGGTGTGGCCAATGGACTCCATAGCGTTTCCGAATGAGTTTATCGCTGTGATTGCCACACAGTTTGTCCGATAAGCACAAGTTTTAGTGGGGACATTGTTCTCACCATGACATACATTTTCCCTTTGGCGTGTATTAGCTCCACTCAACAGGAAGTCTGCCATTTTGGTTTGTTTGAAAAAACGCATTCTCTGGATTCTTAAATACTGCTCCTAGGGGATTTATGTGGCCAGCACCAAACAAGACACTGAAGATGCTAAATTACAAAACAGATATAGCCAATGGTGTTGTCCTGGCATGGTGATAAACTTAAGAGCATAAAAATGAGATACAGTATGTGAACCTTTTGGAATTTCATGGTTTTCTGAATAAATTTGTCATAAAATGTGATCTGATCTTCATCTAAGTCAGGGCAAATATAATGTGTCTTAAATAACAAAAAAAAAAATGTAGATTTGCTCCGGTGTTTTGGGTTGTCCTGTTACATCGCCTAACTAACTTCCACACAGTTTCAGCTGACGTACAGACATTCTCACATTATCCTGAAGAATTGTCTGATACACTTGGGAGTTCATCATCCCCTCAATGATTGCAAGCAGGCCAGGCCCTGATACAGCAAAGCAGGCCCAAATCATGACGTTTCCTCCACCATACTTTACAGTTGGGATGATGTTTTCATGATGATATGCCGTGCCCTTTCTATGCCAGATGTAGTGCCATGTGTTTTTTTCCAAATAGTTAAATCTTAGTTTCATCAGTCCACAAAACATTTAGCCAATACTGGTCAATGTGCTCTTTTGCAAACTTCAGGCGTGCACAGCAATGTTCTTTTTAGTAAGCAGTGGCTTCCTTTGTGGTGTCCTGCCGTAGATACCCTGCTTGTTCAATGTTTTACGTATTGTAGACTCATGAACAGAGATGTTAGCCAGTTCCAATGATGCCTTCAAATCTTTGACGGTCATTCTTGGTTGTTTCTTTACCTCATTGAGGAGTCTTTGATGTGCTCTTCGTGTCATTTTGACTGGGCGCCCACTTCTTGGTAGAGTAGCAATAGTCCCAAAGTGTCTCCATTTGTAGAATGTTTGCCTAACTGTAGACTGGTTCATTTCTAAAGTCTTTGAAATCACCTTGTGACCCTTGCCACCTTTATGTAAATCAACAATTCTTGATCGTAGATCCTCTGAAAGCTCTTTTTGGCGAGGCATGGTTCACATAAACATGTACTTGTGCGGAGCAAACTGTGGTCCACACCTCCAAACAAATTTTCTTAACCATCCTCCAGGTGTGCTGAAACCTGACTCCAATTAGCTTTTTTAAGGTCATTAACTCAAGGGTTCACATACTTTTTCCACAAGCACTATGAGGTTTTTTTTGGTTGTTCTCAATAAAAGACATGAGGGATCAGAATTTTTTTGTGTCATTATTTTCAAAACATTATATTTGCCAATAGATGAAGATCAGATCACATTTTAAGACAAATTTCTGCAGAAAACCATGAAATTCCAAAAGGTTCAGATACTTTTTCTTGCCACTGTATAGGAAGAGCTCATATCTTTGGTTTGCACTGTGTGATTTAGGTCAAAATTAAGATTTATATTTGATATTGGGGGCTGAACATATGACCATGCCCAACATTAGTCACATCTATAGCACCACCAGCTGGCAGCAGGAAGTGTGGACAGGTGGGTGAGGGGTCTCCGTATTGCACCCTTCAAATTATATGCATTTTTGGGATTCTATGTTGCGCATCATTTTTCAGCTAGTCACCTCGGTGATGTATAGATTTGTTGTTTCATCAACTTAAAATTGTGCATGGATAAAAACTGCACCAACATGCCAATTATAAGTCATCACTCCACCCATGTTGAAATGGTTATGCTGCACACTTTGAAGTAGAGTTTATATGGATGTCTAAGGTTTATCTGGCGTACCAGAGAGTTTACTTCTAGAGAAGTAGTCAAATACTACAAATTAACGTGTAATATTAATTCGAATACAGTCTGTTCTATGGCAATGAATGATGGCATGCCAAATATGAAGTGGTAATTTTGTGACACAATAAGGGGGCTTTATTGTGCCCCCTTTAAAATATGCATTTTTGGTATGCCCCTTTTTCAGTTGCAGTCAACAAACTCTGTACATATATAGAGAGTATAACTTGCTTGATCTGTTTAGCTTCAAATTGTGCATTGTAACCAATGCACCAATACATGATTACACCAACATGGCAAGTCAGTTATATTATATCTAATGTACTGTAAAACATTATGTTGGCAGAGCTAAATTACTGTTGCAAATTTTACATAAATTTTATTGTAGTGTGAAATACACAATCCTACCATAATACCATCACTCACTCATCCATCTACACAAATCAATATTAGTGCCATGCTTTAAAACTAAAACATATGTTTGCCAGTTTGCTCTAGCTATGACATGTGAGTGCCCTACGACCCCCTGTGAGAGACGGAACCCTCTTCATTAGGGCCCGAGCACCGCTGGTGCGAGGCCCTATTGGACCCGTGTTGTTTATGTTTATCATAATCACAAATGAATCACATTTTAGAGGGCCTAAACATGCAAACACTCATGAAACTTTGCAGATGTGTCAGAACTGGTCAAGATTTGATATGATCGTGGTTACAGAATTTCAATGATGTACAAAATTCGGTACACATACAACGACAACAAAAAAAGGGCTCTTTTTTTGGACCCCATGCCCTGAACTCCATAGTACATCAGCCATTTTGATTTTTCTCTTCATGTGTTGCTGCATTTTTGCCATTTCCATGCCTCATATGTTAACAAAGTCCTCCTAGAGATTTAATCAGATCAACATCATATTCGGTCAATCTAATCTAAAAGGCCTTGTTGATGGTAAATTGCAAAGCTTTTGAGTTTTTTCTGCACGTCGTGGTGGTCCATATTTTTCACCATGAAACATGAAGTTATAACTCGTACATACAATGTCCAAACCATCCCAAACTTCACACCTGACAACAGTCCTGGCCCGAATACATCTACAATATTTAGTTACAGTCATAGTGCCACTTATGGTAACAGTAACTGAGGTGTTTTACACTGTAATGCACTCCTATCAATGTACTAAAACATGTTAAAATAATCGCTGTGATCAGCCTAGAGATAAATAGTCATAGGGCCTCCTACTGCCAACAGGAAATTACATGTTTTACATTGTGATACACACCTAACATAACTGCTAAAAAGTACTTTAAAAAATGGAATGGCATTCCCCTGGCAGAGAAGCCCCAATATGCACCTGTGTGAGGGCCCATTCATCGCTTCTTGCAGCTTTCATTAGATTTTGGAATATATCCAAACAGGGGAAAGGTCACATTAAATGTCTGAATTTTTTTTTCTTTAAATTAAAAGGACAAGTCCATGTACATCAAGTTGATAAAGTAATTATTGTGACAGGAGTATACGTGGGTGCTTGATAGTTCTAGTCCTAAAAGTAGACAAAGAGAACCCATAAAAACAAATGAGAAAAATATTGTACTGGGTCGTTTATTAATTGAGGAAAATGATATGAAACATTAAATGAAACATAACTGAGCAAAAAAAAAAAAAAAAAAAGGTATGTGAAGCTCTAGGATTAGCAGTAAATTTGAAGTTGAAATTAGAGGACAGGACAAGATTTTAAATGAAAATAGCTAGAAAAAATTAACGGATGCTAAGATTGTCTTTTATGATGTGTGATACGAACACCTTAAAATCTCAGAAAATGTAGTTCAGTGTTTCATGACACTTTAAGCATTGCTATACAGATTGGTTCATTGGGTCGGAATTGCTTGCTCAACACAAGCAAACTGCTCCAGAGTTCATTTACAATTGTTCAGGTGGTCTCGGCCCAATTGTTTTGGTGCGGATCCGAGCACAATTGCTGTATTCATACATGTCGAAACAAATCGCACCAAGTTCCAAAACAAACGCTCCAAACGAGCCAGGTAGGACAACGCCCTTAAAAAGAAGGATCACACTGGTGAGGGTCAGGAACACCAAAAGGCCAGGAAGCCCACAAAAAACAAGTCATGTTTGACCAAAGAATTCTTTCCTTTGTGAAGAAAACCCCATCTGGCTATATCAAGGACACCCTCCAGGAGGTGGGTGTATGCGTCTCACCAGAGTTAATACAGAGCCATTGGTAAGCTTCAAAAATAGGAAGACCAGATTAGAGCTTGTCAAAATCATCTTTAAAAGCCTGTACAGTTCTGGAACACCACCCTAGGGACAGATGAGACAACATTCAACTTGTATCAGAATGATAGGAGAGGGGGCTATAGCTGCTCAGATTCAGCCAAACGTTTCAAAAAACTAATTGGACAGAGCTTAACAAAGCATATGGACAAAGACCTGAAGCATACTTCGAAAGCAACTCAAGACTTTAAGGCAAAGAAGCGGTATGTTCTGCAATTCAACCACCTGACTTGAATCCAACTGAAAATGCATTTTACTTGCTGAAGGCAAAAATGCCCCAGGAACTAACAACAGGAACAGGAACTAAAGACAATTGTAGTGAATGCTTAGCAGAGCATCTTTTATAACAGAGAAATAAAAAAAATGAAAATAAAAACATCCGGTGATATCTATGGATCAGAGACTTCAAGCAGTCAATGACCACAAAAGAACTTCATCCAAATTTGAGTCGAAAATTTACACTATTTAATTTCTCTAAATGCCAATATACTGTGGTAGACAGCTCAAATAATAACACTGTGGTCCAAATATTTATGTACCTGACTATGCACATACAGCCCCCTCCAAAAGTATAGGAACACAAGGCCAATGCTTTTGCTATTTACTGAAGACATTTGAGCTCGAGTCTGAACCTTCATTTCCTGAAATTAACATCTAGGAGGTGTTAACGTAGAGCATGGCACCTTTGTGTGGCACAACACCCAATGTTTAGGTGAGCAAAAGTATAGCAACAGATCATCTTAAAGGAAATAACGTAATATTTGGTTGCATATCCCTTGCTTGCAATAGCTGCATCAAGCTGGTGAGCTACTGACACCAAACTACTGCATTCTTCTTTTGTGATGCTTTTCCAAGCTTGTACTGCAGCTTCTTTCAGTTGTTTGTTCAGTTGGGGGTTTCTATCTTCAGCCTCCTCATCAGGAGTTGAACTGCATAGTCAATTGGCGTAAGGACTGGTGATTGATTTGATCAGTCTAAATACTTTTTTTTTTACTTTTCTCCCTTAAAGTCCTTTGATGTGCTTGCACTGTGTTTTGGGTCATTGTCTTGCTGCATGGTGAAGCTCAATTAAATTAGGATGAGTTTCTCAAAAGTGACAGGAAAAAATGTTCCTGTAAACTGCTGAATTCATTCTACTGCTACCATCACTAACCTCGACAATAAAGATTAGTGAGCATGTTCCAGAAGAAGCCATTCAAGCTCAAGCCATGATAGTACCCATCAGGCATGACTGATGAGCAGATACATTCTTTCTCCACACTGTGGCCTTTCAATGATTTTGGTATAGATTAATCTTGGTTGCAGAACTTCTGTGACTCATCTTTGTATTGCTTGGCAAACTCCAATCTGGCTTTCTGATTGTCGTTAGGTACACTTTTTGGAGGAGGAGGGAAAAAAGGCACTAAAAGGGTCCTGTGCAAACTGGGGGCAAAGTTGGCAACACTGGTCTGCGCTGACAGTTACCGTAATTTCCGGACTATAAGCCGTTACTTTTTTCACACGCTTTGAACACTGCGGCTTAAACAATGATGCGGCTAATTTATGGATTTTTACGAGCTAAGTTTCATGCCGCCAAAACATTTAGCCTCGTCACAGTGGACCAATGTAACTGTTCGAATTAAATCCAACGCGCTCACACTACATTCTTCAGATCAGTCGTTTTGCACTTCATGCACACCCCCTCATCAGGGAAAACACAACCAACTTATTGGTTGACGTCATGTCTCCGCCCCGTCTTGACATGTGTTGTTGAGTCACGTGTGTTTCGGTATTGCCCGCAGCTGTTAACAGTTTGGCTGGTGTGTGTATATACACCGGGAGCCATGACACACAACGCGGGTAATTAGATATAGAGTTAGATTTAGATAGCGAATATAGTTAGAGTCTTTTTTCATGCCATGTGTCTTAGTTCTTGTTCATGTTTCCTAGCCATAGCCCATATCGGAGTTCATGTCAAAGCTAGTTAGCTTATAGCATAGCTTATAGTTTAGCCTGTAGCCTAGTAGCTTATGGCCTAGTAGCTTGTAGCATAGCTTAGAGTTGTATAGACTTAGTTTAGAATATAGATGTAGAAGTGGTTTATAGTGTATAGATATGGAGTCTTTGAACATGGACATGGCATGGACCATAGTCATGGTCATGTCATAGTTAATGTTTAGGTTAGTTGGTTTAGTTAGCTTAGGTCATTGAGTTGGCCATGGTTCTTGTTTCTCTTGAGTCTGCTCTCCTCTGTTTCAATAAAAGGTCTCGTCCTAATTGTACTTGCATCTGTCCTGCTTCGTTTACGTCATGAATTGTCCACAGGCAATGGCCAGGTACACATGGGGAGATCATGTGGATAGGGCCAAGAGGAGAGGTCAGACCCTAGGGCGACAGGCCATGGGACAGGGATGAGGAAACCAATGGATGGAACAACAATGGCAGCCCCAGTGCCTCCTGGAGGGTCAATGTTTCGACCTGATGGAGGGCCAAACCCACAGAGTTGAAGTGACCCAGAGGAGTCAGGGAGATCTGAGGCAGTAAGTCACCACACTGCACCCAGAACAAGAACCAACGGTCTCGGTCGGGAAGGGGTTAAAAGGTACCCCTCATGATTGATACAGGGGCTACTTATTCAAGCATTGGGAAAGAAGGCTCTCAGCTCCCCACCTGTAAAGTGATTCAAACTATGGGCTTCATAAGGAACTTGCACTCAATGGCGTACTATAAAACTATACAGACACCCCTGCCCAGGGGCACCAGTGAACTTACTAGGCCGAGATGACCTGTGTAAACTGGGGGCAAAGATTTAATGTGACCAAACTGGGCTGTAGGTTACCCTTCCGATGACTATAGCTACACAGTACTTGCTCCTCCAAGAACAAGATACGACTCCCCCAGTTGACAAAGTGTACTGGTTGGAAGTGGAGGACATGGAGAAATTATGGGAAAAGAATGGAAACTCTGGCTAAAGTATATGCGCCCAGACTGCCATGAAACCCAAATTCCGTTGTACAATCAAGTATGAAAGGGAGGACAGGATGAGGAGTTTGCCCAGTTGTGGGAAGAATTCAAAGAAGGATGTAAAATGGCAGTAAAGACTTTGGATTGAATAAGTGGGCCACAAGGGATAGCAGCCATGGTACAACTGCCAGAAAGACTGAAAAATTGGTACCATGTGGAGGATGCAGTCCCCCCAGGATGCAGTCTCTCTTATGGTCGCAAAAACTCTGAACCTAAAGATTTAGGATCAATGGTTAAGCAGGCTAGGGAAATGAGGGAATGGAAACCAACTGAGAACCATACCTACACAGGTCATCCGATGACCAGTTAATACGAATCTCTGTAACAGCAGTAGACCCAATGGTAGCAACATGCGTTGTGATTCATAAGGTAGCTACTGAGCAAAAGTGGATGTAATGGTAGAGGAAGGAAAACATCCAAATGAGGAAGAACTGCTAAGAAAAGTGCAGGATAAGTTATGGACAAAGCACCCAACAGACATGGGGTTAGTTGAATCAGCATTGCTAGCAAAGATAAAAGTCAAAGAGAACATTCACCTGCTGTATTAAAGACAATACCCTTTGTCCTCACAAGCCAGGGAACGTATAAAACCAACTATACAAGTCTTATATTTAGTCTATAGCTCGAAATTTGCTCGAGAGACACCCAGGTCAGGAAATTGTAGAGGTCTCAGCTGCAATGGACGATATAGGGCTGGAGAGACAGCACGCAGAGTATATAACAGTAACTAACACTAACAATAAGACAGTTGACTCATGGTGGCCAAAGAGTGAAAAAGGCAGTATTTATACATAGTATCCCTTAAATTAAGAGAAGAGTGTGATGTAGAGATCCTCAAAGGGGGGAATGTGGGAATAAATTTAACACGTAGGAAAACACAAGGGTAACAGAGTATGTAGTTTAAGAATCACTATCATACAGGTGAAGAGCAGAGAAATTCCAGCAGACCAGTTGATGACATTCACCCAGGCCTGTGAGATTGAGCAGCAGAGGGAGAGAGGAATTCCAGCTGCAGGCAGCATTGATCAGCAGGACAGAGATCAAAGAGAAAAGTACAAAAATGAGAAAGTAGTGGTAACACATTCACATAACATATATTCACATGAATACATGTACAAGCACATGCAAAGAATGTAGGAAACAGTGATCAATACAGGACATGGAAAAAGCATAAAGTTTGGGGGGCTCATATGATGAGAAACACACATATACAGAATGTCTAAGAAGCACCAAAAACAAAATTTTAGAATTAGAGAAGAAACATGTGCAACATTAATGAATAATTAAAAAAATATATATATATCTCCCATAATGAAGTGATGAAAACATCCACATTGTTCAGGACAATGGGGCAATGAGATGCGCACAGCTTGGCTACCAGAAGTGGGAATGGCAGCAAGTGGGAAAAAAAATTAAGTACCCGAAAGAAAAACATGAAGATAATGGGATATCCAATGGCTGAAAATGGGTTTTAAGGGGATTTCAGAGCGACAAATTTGGGTTCTAATGGCATTTTTTAAAAATGAGAAACGTAGGATTTAAGGGAATATCAAGAAAGAAGTTAATAAAGAATACTGGGATTTCAAAAGAAGGAGATAATTGCACGCAACCTAAAGATAAGACTGTATAAATAGGGCATTGAGTCTGTGTTTAGATTCAGATCTCTTTGGATCTCGCGTTTTTTGAACAATAAACTGGGTTTTTTCTTCTCTCATCTATCTTGTTCGTCGCTTCATTTTGATCAGTTAGTTGAGGGCTATTGTCTGACTATCTAGAGAAAATTCAGCAACCTGGTCGTTTTAAATACAACATTAGTTTTTTACCAACCGGAAGTATAAGCCACTTCCCAGTCAGTGGCACATGACGTCATACACACATAATATGATGCCGCTAGCTTTAGCAGATACCCAGTCACACCAAAGGTTCACGGTTTATGTCAACGTTACCTTTTATTCCTAACTTGACCTCAGTCACCATCAGATGGAGGTGTAACCATCAAGTGACTGAGGAAGAAAGTGCGCAACCTCTAAGTCAGAGAAGCATTTTATATTAAACACCGCAGAGAAGCTAAAATTTTACAAAGCTGAGTTTGAGTAGCAGGGAAGAACGACAGTGATGCACGAGCACAAACTTATTTTTATATACTCACTGCTTTCAGGCCTCCCAGCCAGCTCCATCAAACCCCTTCAGATGATTCAGAATGCTGCAGCGCGCCTCGTCTTCAACCAGCCCAAGACAACCCATGTCACACCCCTCTTCCATCTCCCTCCACTGTCTTCCTGTAGCTGCCCGGATCAAGTTCAAGGCCTTGATGCTCACCTACAAGACCTTGTCAGGAACAGCACCCTCCTACCTCAACTCTCCCCTGAAGGCCTACGTTCCCTCTTGCAATCTTCGATCGACTAGCGACCGACGTTTAGTAGTTCCCACTCAGTGTGGGAAAGTGTCCCTTTCCAGAACCTTCACGCTTACCGTTCCCCAGTGGTGGAACGCACTTCCAATCTCAATCCGGACTGCAGAATCTCTCACTATCTTCAAAAAACAGCTAAAGACCTTCCGTGAACACCTAACCAACTCATGGAGAGAAAAATTATTTGGTTTTTTTTTTTTGTTTTTTTTAAAAACCACAAGGCACTTACACCTCTACTCTGTGCACTTTGCTTCCTATGGTATT
Source organism: Ameiurus melas (assembly GCA_012411365.1). NCBI lineage: Eukaryota > Metazoa > Chordata > Actinopteri > Siluriformes > Ictaluridae > Ameiurus > Ameiurus melas. The sequence goes on along the minus strand of CM022777.1, from coordinate 17,782,030 downwards.
CAATTAATGGATCTTGTATAGTAGCACTACTTGTATTGTTCTCTGCTTTATATATCGCTTTGCTTATTTGTTAGTCGCTTAGGATAAAAGCGTCTGCCAAGTGAATAAATGCAAATGTATATCCAAAATGCTCCACTGAGTGAAAGGGGTTGGGGAAACTGGTGCAAGTTGCTCAAGAGGTTTAGTTTAATTTAAGTTTATTGTAATTATATGCTGTATTTGTGCGCTTGCAGTGTAACTTCTGTCGTTTATTATAACGGAAGTGATCTACTAGTAACAAGGCCGCATTACTCATCACAAACAATATGCCTAAAAGCTGTGAGTAACAAACCATAAGGTGCAGTGAAAGGGTGTTTTTGTTATTAATTTAGGACAATAGTTTAATTCCGTGCTTTTTGAGCATCCATAAAAAGCAATGCATAAATGCTAATAAAAATATATATAAAAATGGAAAATTCCATAAAGTGTGTATAATATATATATTTTTTTTTTCATATAAAAGTTTCTAATGTATAGAAAAAGTGTGCATGTGCATATAAAATAAATAAATATTTACACACACCTTTTGTAAACGAAAGAAAAAAAAAATTACTGAAAGTTTGCCGCCACCCCCCACATCAATTATGAAAATAATAATTAGTTGCAGCCCTACATACTAGATCAACTCCTTCCTTGTCTAGAAATCAGCTCTAAAATGCACTTCTATTTATTAGTGGCAAGGGTCCTGAATTTTAGCATTGATTGTTGTTTAGTGGATTTGTTGATTAATTTGTTGAATCTGTACAGCACTTTGGAACAAAATGGGTTTCAATTAAATGTGCTTGATAAAGTGGATTGACTTTCAGATCTGATGCCTGCAATTCACTCCAAAAAAGTTGGGACAGCCACTGTGCATCATTACCTTTTCTTTTAATAACACTTAAGCATTTGGGCACTGAAGACACTAATTGGTGAACCTTAGCAAGTGCAATTTTCCCCCATTCATCCATTATGCGTTTCTTCAGCTGCACAAATGTACGGTGCCTTTGCTGCCTTATTTTGTGGTTCATAATCCACCACAGATTCACAATTGGAGACAGGTCAAGACTGCAGGCAGGCCATGCAGCATCCGCACTCTCCGCTTACACAACCATGTGCTTGTAATCTGGGCAGAATGTGGTTTGGTGTTGTCCTGCTCTGGACGGCAGTATATGTTGCTCCAAAATGTATGTGTACTTATATATCTATATTATACACATACAGGCAAGAAAAAGTATGAGAACCTTTTGGAATTTCATGGTTCTCTGCATAAATTTGTCATAAAATGTGATCTGATAATCCAAGTCAGGAGTATTGACAAATATAATGTGCTTAAAAGAATAACAAAAAATTCTGATCTTTAATGTCTTTACTGAACACACTCATTCAACATTCAAAATGGCAGTGGAAAATGTAAGTGAACCCTTAGAATTAATAACTGGTTGGTACACCCCCCGACAATAACCTCAACCAGGCACTTCCTGTAGCTGGGGATCAGACCTGCACATCATTCAGGAGGAATTTTAGCCCATTCTTCCTGGCAGAACTGCTTTAGCTCGGTCATATTCTTTGGACGTCTCACGTGTATGACTTTCTTCAAGTCATTCCATAGCATCTCTATTGGGTTGAGGTCTGAGCTCTGACTTAGACACCCCAAAAGGCGGATGTTGTTTTTCTGAAGCCATTCTGTTGTGGACTTGTTCCGGTGTTTTGGGTCGTTGTCCTGTTGCATCACCCAACTTCTACACGGTTTCAGCTGACGTACAGACGTTCTCACATTATCCTGAAGAATTGTCAGATGTACTTGGGAATTCATCTTCCCCTCAAATGATTGCAAGCAGGCCAGGCCCTGATGCATCAAAGCAGGCCCAAATCATGAGGTTTCCTCCACCATAATTTACGGTTGGGATGATGTTTTCATGATGATATGCCATGCCCTTTCTATGCCAGATGTAGTGCTGTGTGGTTTTTCCAAATAGTTCAATCTTAGTTTGATCAGTCCACAAAATCTTTTGCCAATACTGCTGAAGAGACCCTGCTTGTTCAATGTTTTGCATATTGTAGACTCATGAACAGAGAGGTTAGCCAGTTCAAATGATGCCTTCAAATCTTTGGCTGTCATTCACGGTTGTTTCTTTACCTCACTGATGAGTCTTCATTGTGCTCTTGGTGTCATTTTACTAGGCACCCAATTCTTGGTAGAGTAGCAACCGTCCCAAAGTGTCTCCATTTGTAGAATGTTTGCCTAACTGTAGACTGGTGAATTTCTAAAGTCTTTGAAATCACCTTGTGACCCTTGCCAGCTTTATGTAAATCAACAATTCTTGATCGTAGATCCTCTGAAAGCCCTTTGGGGGGGGGCTGGCTCACATAAGCGTGTTAGCAAAATTGTTGGTTTGCAAAGTTAAGTCAAAGTAGGGTAGTCTAGACACCTCCAAACTCATTTTCTTAACGAGACTCCAGGTGTGCAAAAAAAAAAAAAAAAAGCTTTTTTGAGGTCAGTAACTCAAGGGTTCACATACTTTTTCCACAAGCATTATGAGGTTTTTTTTTTTGGTTGCTCTAAATAAAAACAGGAAAGATCAGACTTTTTGTGTGTGTTATTCTTTTAGGCACATTATAGTTGTCAATACCCCTGAGATGAAGATCAGATCACATTTTATTAAAAGATATATTCAGAAAACCATGAAATTCCAAAGGGTTCACATACTTTTTCTTCCCACTGTACATGTAGGGTAATTAACATTTAAGCATTAAATGGAAAGGATAACATTTGCCCAACTTTTTTTTCCCCCCTCTTAGTACTTTGTTACTGCCCCAACCCACTACCCCTAGCTCCATTCATGTTCATGTCCCAAAACCAATTAAATTAATTAAAATGAGATTTGTGTTGTTATACAACCTAGTCCGCATTTACTAACACACTTGGGCACAGCACTAAAATGACATAAGTGGTGTAAACACAACTGACCTTGCTATCTAAATAGGAGAGAGGTTGTTAACACGAACTATAATTATCCCCAAATCTGATTACTAGGCAAATTCCATCCATGGTAACTGATTTCCCAATAGAGACAATTCAAGTCAAAATGACAACTCCATTGTACTGCTTAATTCTCGCTGTCCTACTGTGTGGTGACTGTCCTTCACATGCCCTAGGCAGCCATGTGCAGCTCCAAAGTCAGAGAGCTGTGGGACAAAACGGTTTCTCACCACTATACTTCCTACAGCTGCTAAATAACGCTTTATATGAAGTCCTTCAAAAGCAGCCTCACATAGGTTTAACACAACCTCTTCGTATACAAAAACACAGCAGAAATGCCATATAAAGAGTAGAAATGCGGTAAACCTGAATCACTCGTGTAAGCTCGATTATGGGTCGATTAGAATGAAGGAAAAGCTTGAAACCAACAGGGTCATGCGGCCGTAAACCACACACTCCTCCACCGGCTTGACCTTGCCGTCGTCACGTGTTGCAACATGGGCAGAACTGAACGTTAATCCTCGTTTCACTCATTCTGACAACACACTCAATTTAAATAACGACAATATTGTGTAGAACGATCAATTTGTGTGTGGAACTCTACTGACTAGCTAAGCCGCTGTAGTCAACTCGATCCCTATACTCCATCTTTTCAAATGGGGGTGGGGGGAATGAATGGGGGGATAGAGAGAGATTCGTCCTAAGGTTTAAATATGCACATCTCTTCATAAAGACATACGTGACTGGAGCTTTCCAGTAGTTTGGGCTACTTCATTAAAGTCGAAGAAAACGCATTTTATGAACACGTTTGAAACACAAAGACGCGCTAGCGAGTTAGCCGGCCTCCCTCGGCTGCCGGATTTCAAGAGAGTTAGCTCGAGCCGTTGAGGTCTCCAACAGCTCAGCAGAATTCTATTGTAGGAGTAAACCCACCAGGAGACAGTCTGTAAACTTTAAGGTCATTTAGATGATAGACAGTGATGAGTAACATCTAACGTAAAATGATTACTACTGATCAGGAAGTCCACTTAGGCGAGCTCTTCATTCAAACAACAGGGAAATAGCGCCGCGTTTAGCAAGGCTTTGAAAGTGCGACGAAAACTCCAAATTAATTTGCCACGACAAAAAAGGAAACCATCCGCTACTTAATTGTAACTAGATGTAAAGACCATTACTTTAAAACTCACAGTTCCTCTGCTGTAAAGTCTGGCAAGCTTGAGCAGGATGGACCACGGAGCTTCTGGATAAAGCAGTAGCAGACCTGGTGAGAGAGCTGAGGATCTTTAGATAACCTGCCATGTTTAGCTAATACGCTGCTTTCCGTTCGAGCACTCCGAGCGAAGTGAAGAGCAAAATGAATGACCGTGCACTGCAAGATGCCTGTGTGTGCGCCCCCTGCGTCACACTGAAGGGAAGAGGAGGGGCTACGAGCTCGCGCGGTCTGTGCAACGTCATCGCTAATGCAGCGAGACAGTCTTTCAAGGACTGCGGCAGGAACACGTTAATTAATTGATCTCCGATTTTATCATTTGTCATTTGCCTATTTTATTATTTTTCATTCTGAGATGTACAACCAGAATTCAATTCCGTTTGGACATTGCAACCACATAAAAAGGCTAGATTGATCATATTGAAATTAAATCAATCTATCAGTATAAATAATAAATGATATTATTCAGTAAAGAATAAATAATTATTCTAGCCAAATGTAATATTCGCAAATGCAAGCATTCCAAAACCAAATGTGTGTACAGTCATACCTTCGATTGCGAGTGACTTGGTTTTGCACAACGAGCACATTTTGTCCCCCTACATTTTAACTTGATATAGGAGCGAGGTCTTGCGATACGAGTTACCTGTAGTACGTATACGCTGCTTTGTCTGCCGAGCATCACGTGGTCACTACTGGGCCGATGGTTCTTCTCTCACATGCTCGGTCTCAGTCAGCGTGCCTCACTTGTATAGTCAACATCGTGTGATAGGGTACTGTTTACTATGGTGTTGTTACTGTTGTGACTGTGTAGTAACTGTACTGTGACAATGGCCCCATGAAGAAAACATTTGAAAAGGAAGGCGATAAGAAAAAGGAGATGATTACGGTGGAAGGTAAGAAGGAAATCATCTGGAAGCACAAAACGAGGTAAGCGAGTAGCTGAGTTGCGAGTAGTCAGTTGTGGATGAAATTGTGTCCGTGGGGAAGACCATGGGACCGGAGGTGAATGAAGACGACATTCAAGAGCTGGTGGAGGAACATGGCCAGGAGCTGACCACCAACGAACTGATGGATCTGCATCACGAGCAACAGCAAGAGGTTATGGAGGAGGTCTCTACTGAGGAGGAGAAAAAGGTGGAGAAACCCCTCACTTCAAATGAGATTAGGGAGGTGTGTAAAATGTGGGAAACTTTTTGTAAAATTTTGTAGAAAAGCACCACCCTAGTAAGACTGTAGCAGTGCGAGCGATGAATATGTTTAACGACAAAGTAATGTCACATTTCTGCAAAATCCTTAAAAGGAGGCAAAAGCAAGTGTCACTGTATAGGTTCCTTGTTAACGTTGTACAAAAAGAAAAAGATTCCGGCGAGCCAACAGATAGCAGTGATTCCATTGAACAGTGAAACAGTGAAAGTCGTCCTACGCAATAATTAATAAATTCGATTACTTTATATAACATTTAAATAATAAAAATATAAAATGGTATTTTGTGTTAATAATTATTATGTATATGAATATTTTTGGGTTTTGGAATGAATCATCTGAGTTTCCATTATTTCTTATGGGGAAATTCGCTTTGATACGAGTTTATACGAATACAAGTTTATGTTCGCTTTATACGAGTGCGTTGGATTACGAGCAGGTTTGAATTATGCTTGCAATCCAAGGTTTGACTGTTGCCCTGTGATGGACTTGAGAATTCCTGGGATAGGCTCCGGATCAGAGGCTGACTGAGGCGACAGCCAATGAAGCACTGGTGGTCATCTGCGGGAGGAGAAAAAGAACATTTCCCCCATTATATACCAATGTTATTAATATGGCAAGATTAACTGGTGGTAGATTGTGCATTAAATTATTAATTAATTTAATAATTTAACAAATGAATGGCTAATAGCCTCTCCTACTGCTGTCTGACATCCTCCTGAAACACTTTTCAGTATAATTGTACAAATCACTTGGTGATTTTATTTAGTTTCATTTTTGGCCAATATTTAAAATGTTATGATAATCTGCATTAGAATATGCAATGTGTCAAAGATTATAATGTACAATGGACAAGAATAAACCTTCATTCCTTCCTTGTGCTGCTAGGGACCATGCTAAATTTAGCTGTGGCTGAGTTACCATACTGGGAGAAGGAATGAGAAGGGTGCAATCATATGACAACAGAACTACAGTCAGCCAGAGTTTAGTGCAGAGACTGGAAAGTTAAACTTAAAAAAGAAAAAGAAAAAGTTATTTAAAATGATTCTGCCTTTGCTCAAGATTTAATGTACTTGAAGTATGGAGGTTAAATAATGGTGCATTGAAATGTCAAAAAGTATGTATTGTGTCTGTATTTACCAATGTAAATTCGCCAAAACAGATTACAATTGAAGTGTACTGAGCACTTTCTCTTGCCAGTAGCTCATATGGAAATACAGCTGAGATCATTCAGTATTGGTATTGAGTACCAAAAATCATGTATTTGTACTCGGTCTTTAAGTTGATTAAGCCACAAAGACGTGTGAAAAATATGTCTCCCTTAATGCCTCAAGGTTTTGGGGTAGTTTCAGGTGTTTTTTTGATGTTTGGGTGAAATATTTGATGAGACCTGGCAAAGCTGCACACCAGAGAGCTGATGTTTAATTTTGTTGCATACTAATGCACAGCTTCTGTTTCATTATATGCTGTGAAATTATTACTCTACAAATCCTCCCAGCAAGCTCTGACATACAGGACATAAGGAAAACACAAAAACATACATTACAAATAGTGCAAAAACATGTACAAGAGAAAGTGTATATGTGCCATGTAAACATGTGAAAAGGCCTGCAGTGGTAAGCTCAGTAGTGGTCATGATGTTGTTCTCATGTAAATGAGTAAGTGGGATAGGCAGGGTGTGATAATGCTGGGCACTTCTCAAGATCAGAGGGAAATTGTGTCTGCACTGTTGGGGGGAGGGGTAGTGGATTAGAGTCATTCACAAGCCTGATGACCTGTTGGTAAAAACATTTTTTTCAGTATTGTAGTTCTTGTTTTGCTCTCCCGTATCATCTGCCTGATGGTAGAAGTATGAATAGGCTGTTTTGGTGGTGGCTATTGTCCTTAATGATGTTGTGGGCCTTCCTGATGACCCTGGCCTGGTAGAGGCTCTCCAGTGTTGGTACAGTAAGTAAGGCTGTTCCAGAGATGGTTTAGGTGGCTTTCACCAGCCTCTGTATCACTTTATGGTTCAGAGATGTGCAGCTTCCAAACCAGACTATGATGGAGTTCATGAGGATGCTCTCGATTATACACATGTAGAAGCTGCTGAGGATTCTGCTTGGCATGCCAAATTTCCTCAGCGTTCAGAAGAAGATTTCTTCACCAGGTGTGTAGTATTGTAAGTCCAGGTGAGATCCTCTTTTATGTGAAAATAGAGGAATTTGAAAGTGCTCACTCTCTCCACCTTTGTCTCGCCAATGTGCAGTGCTGAGTGCTGCTCCCACCTCCTCCATGGATCAACAATCATCTCCATGGTTTTATTAACATTTATGGAGAGATTGTTTTCTTGACACCACTTCACTAAGTCAGCCACTTCCATCCTGTACTCCTCACCCCTACTTATCAGTCCAATGACCTTAGTATCATCAATGAATTTGATGATGCTGGTGTTTTTCTGGGAGGGCACACAGTTGTGGGTGAAAAGCAAGGGTGCCAATTCCTGTGTTTATAGTTATTGTCCTGGATGTGCGATTCCTTATTCTAACAGACTAGCATCTGCCTGTTAGAAAGTCCAGAACCCAGTTGCAGAGCACACCAAGTGTGTTAAGCTTGTTGGTCAGCTGAGGTTGTATCACCACGTTGAATGCTGAGCTATAGTTGATAAACAGCATTCGACATAGCTGTCCTTGTTCTCTAGGTGTGTGATGGCAGTATATATTGCTGTGTTGACAGCGTCCTCTGTGGACCTATACTTTCTGTATGCGAACTGGAGAGGGTCCAGAGTGTCCAGTGTGATGATCTGAATGTGATTCATGACGATTCTCTCAAAGCATTTCAGCACTATTGGAGTCAGTGCTGTAGTACAGCGGTTCCCAACATTTTTTCCGCCACGGACCGGTTTAATATCAGACAATATTTTCACGGACCGGCCTTTAAGGTGTGGCGGATAAATACAACAAAATAAAATGATACGACCGGCATAAAAACTGGGGTATTTTAAAAATATAATAATAAACGTGAATCCAATGTGAAATCGCAGCTTTATCAGCAGCGTCCTGGTAACATCACGCCAACAACATAGAATGAGTAACTTCCGCTCTACCCCTTAGCGTATCACGTGACCAAGTAACATATCACGTGACCGAGACAAGCGTCTTGACTTGCGTCAAGAGCGAGTCGTAGACGGATGTAACGGAGAGAATCCGGTCATTTTTCAAAATAAAACATCATTTAGACTCCGATAATAAACAAAACGGAAATAATGCAAGTTATTTATTATTTTTGTGCGGCCCGGGAACAAATGACCCACGGACCGGTACCGGTCCGGGGCCCTTAGGGTTGGGTACCCCTGCTGTAGTAGACTGATAAATTATGGCAGTAATTTGATTAAGGTTAAAATGATCAGGAATGTGTTCCAGAAGTGCCAGATAAACTAAAACTGGTCATCTAAACTGTGTTTAATTACAATATTCCCCAGGACATGTTTGGTATCATTTATATCCATATTTCATAGTGAATGATGTGGTGAGGTCATAAATATCATGTAGATTTTGGAGACAATATTTACAATATATGTTGCAATATGTGCCTCTTTCTCCACCCACGCACGCACACACACACACACACCTTGATTTGCATGGGTGACATTCTTCCATTGTTCCCACTGACTCGTGCTATGTTCACACATACATCGATTTTATCGCTGCAAGTCGCCAGTCACTGTACTATGAAGTCGCAGGTAGTTCTTGCTACTACTGGTTGCCATAGTAACATGGGTGGTGCAACTAACTTCCACTTTTGACAACAAACCAGTTTTCTTGCTGCTAAAATTAAACATTCTGGAGAGAGAGGATCTTATATAAAATTCTCCAGCCTACTGTATACATGCATCATATCCTATGAAATGAAAGAGAAGTGGTGTGTGCTCGACCATAAACCTGTAGCAAAAGTCAAACACCAATTAGCTTAGTTTATGGCCTTAGCACGTTTAAAGCAAAAATAATAATAATGAAACACACTCCTGGAGTGAATATTGTATTTTTTAGTTTTCTTCTTTTCTTCTTCTTGTCACATGTCATCTTCACATGTCACGATTGCGCCAGCACAGGGCGCTGCGGCCCCAGAGTGTGCACGTGCACGTGCTGGAGAGGCATGGACGCTACCACTGCGTCAAGTGTTGCCAGCTGTCTGTAATTAAGAGACTGGTGACTTGTCACCAGTAAAACCCTCGTGTTGCTGCGCACGTTGCGCGTCATTAATCTGGCAGTAACCGGGACTCGACTGAGAGAGAGACACAAAGCTTGAGGGTTGCAGCAAAGCAACACCAAGCAATGCAAGTTGTGGGTTCATGTAAAATGGTAAACGTGCACTTATATAGCGCTTTTATCCAAAGCGCTTTACACTGTGTCTCATTCACCCATTCACACACACACTCACACATCAATGGTAGCAGAGCTGCCATGCAAGGTGCTAGCTTGCCATCGGGAGCAACTTGGGGTTCAGTGTCTTGCCCAAGGACACTTCGGCATGTGGAGTCACCCGGGAATCGAACCGCCAACCCTACGATCAGTGGACAACCCGCTCTACTAACTGCACCACAGCCACCCATGTCATGCCCTAGTTGAGTGTTTAGGCCATGCCATAGTGGAGAGTTTATGCCTATCCATTATTAAGAGTGTTCATGCCATGCTTGAATTGAGTGTCTGTGTTTTGATAAGTATTCTTGCCTAAGTTAAATGAATGTGTTGTACCTGAGTTAAGCTAATGTTTCTAGGCACCGTCTTGTTCTAAGTTTTGTACTTCATGTCTCATCCTGTGTATTGAGGGATAGGTTTTCGGTTTCAAGTCTTTAGTTTAAGTTTAAATAAAGACTTCACCCTGGGCTTACTTCCTGTCCCAGTCTTGTTTCGTAACAGCACATAGATAGAGGATAGACTATGTTAATACAGCAAATTTGGAGTCTCTAATTCAGGGGTGCCCAAATTTGTTTATTTTTTTTATTTTTTGACTTGCGAGCTACTTTTCAGATGACCATTCAAAGAGATCTACCTACACTGAAAATGCGAACATGTATGTATGTATGTATGTATGTCTACTTGAAATATATACACACAATATATGTTCATGTACTTGTATAACTGCATGAACCGTTATGGCACTCTAGAATTCAGTATATTTTTGGTCAGTACCTTACTCTGATGACTTGCACTGAATAGAATGAGCCAGGGTTACACAGTCCGGACAGTAGCTGCTGGTAGCCAGCCTCAAGCAGGACTCCAAATGATGATCAGTTATTGTGGAACGATATTTGGACTTAATAATCTTCATGTGGGAAAAGGCTGACTCACATAAATAAGTAGAGCCAAATAATACAGTCAAGGAGGTTGTACATTTCCTCATGTTTGGTACTTTTCCCCTGTGAGTAAGTTCCAAAACTGTCCATGAGCCCTGGAGTACAGCTGAATGTCAGTCTGTAGTTTCAAAATCTCATCCTCCACTTCAGACGAGTTCAGGTGAAACAGTGTTGCAATTTTCAATACGAGTGAATCAACCACAACATTGTCCCTGAATGGGTAGCACATGAATGTGGCGAATGCCTCCAGTAAAGCAAAGTCTTGAAAGTGTCTGTCAAACTTTGACCGACAGACAGCTGTCAGTCTGCTCCGTGTAGCGTGCGATGTTCCTTCCGCTGCTTCTCCAGATCTGACGCCAGGTTTTGGAAGTTCCCAAAATCATGGGGCCGCAGCTTTGAGGACAGAAGTTGCATTTTCCGTTTAAAGGCATTAACTGAGCTGATCATATTGACCACGGGTATATACACGGGAATATTGATCATATTGTCTTTTTCTTGCAGCGCCAAATTAAGCTAATATAACATGTTGGTGAGATCGGTTAAAAGTCCAGCAGCCACTGATCATCATTGAGTTGGGTGTATTCTGCATGTTTAACAGCAAAAACAAACTCCCTTATCGAATATGATCTTGTGAAAAAAAAAATCATCCTCCCATTCCGCATGGAAGTGAGAAGTCTTCGGTTTCTTGCTTGATCCTGCTACCTCACTCATTTTTTCCCCTTTCTTCAGTAGGAATAAATTGGAAAGTTAACTCAGTGATTTCGCTTGCTAGCCTGTTTGATCGCACACGCGTGGTGAGAGAAAAGATGAGATCTCAGACTGGCTGCCCTGTATGTCAACGCTAACATAATTTATTATGATTATTTTTTAATGGTGATCTACCCGCACTTCCTTTGCGATCGACCGGTCAATCGCAGTATTGGGCACCCCTGCTCTAATTCAATGCCTCTAGTGCCACCAACTGTCCAAATGCATGAAAATTTTTCCATCATTTTGAATTTTCTGAAAAACCTACTTTTTCGAACCCGTGCTAAGCCTTTATCCAATTTGCATGAAGATTGTGTGCATCATCTAGAGACAATCGTGACAAAAAGATATACACAAAGATAATTTTGATAAACCATTGAATGGCGCTTGAATGAATTTGACGGTGAGCATGTCAAAATGGTTGTGAGGGTATCTCCGTAATGCTTTCACGGATTGTAATGAAACTTGGAATGTGTCTTCAGCATTAGGCCTGGAGGTTAGCTGCAGTGATTCAGAACAGCACCACCTAGTGGTCACGAGATATGAAAAAAGCTAATTTTTGCTTATTACATCTGAACAGTTTGTCATAAAATCATCAAATTGGTCTCATTAGATTCAGGGGGGGCATACCAAGTCAAACAATATGAAAAATTTTGCCATGTCGGGCATTTTCGATGTCGGCCACTTTGAATTTAGCCATAAAATGCTGTATTTTACGAATGAATTAGCATATCATTACAAAATTGGTATGCGTCTTTGGGACAATGCTCTGAAGGGACTCAAAAGTTTTGGTAAATTATAATGCTATTTCTAAAAATGATAATAGCTACTAGACTCCTTTTGCCTACTGTCATGAAACTGGTCTTGATAGATTCCATGTTTTATGCTGAGAATAATGATAACAACTATGTCATGGTCGAGCAAACGTCCTGTCCACTATTTTTTAAAATGTTTTGAAAATCTACTTTTTCGAACTTTTCCTAGACCCTTTGTCTAGTTGGCCTGCGTCATCTAGATGTGCTCATGACAAAAAATTATTCACAGAACTTTGATAAACTAGTTGTCACGTAGTGAAGTCGAGGCAGAAGCAAGTGCAGATATGAACATTTATTTAAACAAACGCTTAACAAAACAATGACACTTGCCATAACCCTGTGGCATGAAACAAAACATCAAGACATAAATTACAAAAGTCTCGGACAACGAAAGACAAGGAAACAATGCAGACAAAGACTATATATACCCATGAGTGCTCATTAACCAAACATGAGACAGGTGCAGGTGGTCATGTGACAGGCAGTGCAGTGCAGTGGCTGATGGGCACTGAATTCCAGAGTTTCATGATACATGACAGAACCCTTCCCCAAGGGCGCTTCTCCAGGAGTGGCCAAAATTATACGTCCTCCATCTTTTGGTCCTGGCTCCCTGGTCATGTCCCTAGCAAAACCAGGAGGCCAAGTGGCTTCCGCAACGGTATAGGGAGGCAGAGGGACCTCCTCGGCAGAGCATGAAAGTGGGGCGATGTCCATGGCAGAGCATGAAAGCGGGGCGACTTCCACCATGGGACAGGAGAGGGGAGCGATGTTCTCTACGAGACTCAAGGGGGGAGCAAGGTTCTCCACAAGGTTCAAGGGGAGAGTGAGGTTCTCCACGAGGCTCAAGGGAGGAACGATGCTCTCCGCGGAGCAAGATGGGGGAACGATGTCCTCCGTGGAGCAGGAAGGGGGAACGTTGTCCTCCGTAGAGCAGGAAGGGGGAGCAACATACTGAGCACAGCAAAGAAAAGGAGCGACGTCTTTCGCGGAACATGGAGGCAGAGCGACGTCCTCAGTGAAGCAGGATGGCAGAGAGACGACCTCAGCCGAGCAGGAAGGCATAGCAACAACCTCAGCCGAGCAGGAAGGCAGAGCGACGTCCTCAGCTGAACAGGAAGGCTGAGCGACCTTGAGGTAGCTGAACAGTGGGGAATTCTTGAGTCCGGTAGGAGATGGAGCGACGTCTCTCACGGAACATGGAGGCAGAGTGACGTCCTCCACTGAACATGAAGGTTGAACGAGAGCCATAATAGGAGAGGGAGGGTGGGAGTATATACCTATGAGTGCTCATTAACCAAACGTGAATCAGGTACAGGTGGTCATGTGACAGGCAGTGCAGTGCAGTGTCTGATGGGAACTGAAGTCCAGAGTTTCATGATACATAACACTAGAATTTTGAATGGCGCTTCAATGAATTTGAAGAACAAGAGGCTATATCAACGCTTAGCTTTGAGGAATTGTGACGAAATTACCATTACACCTTGAGGTGACCTGCAGAGTTTTGGCCGACTGCCCCCTATTGTTCAGGAGATAGCAAAAACAAGCATTTTTTTCAGTTTCAGAACCGCATCACACACTGGATAAAATGTCTAAGAAGTATCTATTTTTGGTTATTTTTAAAATAAATGTTTTTTTTTTTATCATTGAAAGTTCACTTTTTCTAACTCCTCATACACTGTTCATCAGACGCTAACGAAACACATGTCACAAAGCTTATTTTGCTGCTCATGGTGCTGATAATTGGCTTGACCCAGTTATTGCTGCTTGCAGCTATATTTAACATATAGTTCCTAATCAGCTGGGGGTCCATCCTGCCATATAACACATTGCTTCATTTCCCATTTGGTATCTTGGTCACATACATTTCAAAGAGGCTCAGGGGTATAAGAGGATATGATTGGTATAACCTAAGGTTGACTTGTAACATCAGTTGGCTTTGTAACATCAGTGGATTGGTAACATAGGAAAAAAGCTTTTTACCATCAGAGCCATCAAGCATTCTATGTGCTTGATGCAGATCAATATACCTAGATTTTTCAGTGCATCTTTAGCAATAACATTTCTGTCTTTCCGTGCTTCTCTTTGGGCATTTCCTAACAACAATCAAATCTCCTTTTCTGACTTTGAAATATAAGAAATAATGTACACTACACAAGCATAGGCGTCAACAACATACTGAATATCTAAATTTGCATTCCATAATTTTAACAATGGCTTGCTATATTGATTTACCCAAACCTCATTAACCTGCCTTTTTAACACAACATGTGTATTTCAACTAAAGCATGTATATGCAGTCTCAAAGGTAGCTTGATTTATACCTAAATGTTTAAACAAATGTTCCACAGTATCATACTTAATGTTGTCATCTGAAAGAGCCTTCTTGATTGCTGTAAAAATGTCTCCAGGCTGCTCTCTTTTCGTTTTATTACAATCTGTCAGATCCACATTTACCCATTTACATGTCTTATCTAACTGACACTTACATGTTTTTTCACTATGTTCATCAATTTTACCATGACATATAAATGTTTGAGCAGATGTTGGTCTGGGAAAATTAACATGACAGTGTTTTTCTTTTTCAAGATTTGGAATGTTGCTTTGAATGCTGCTGAACAGATGTCAATATGTCTAATAATGTGTCATCTTCTGATGGTAATTCATATGTCACAAATTTATCAATAAATTGAACTATCAGTGGGGCATTCCCAGTCCAAAACAAGCAATGAATATGAGGTGAACCATGCTTCTGACATTACACACAGTATAAGACCGAAAATATACACTGAAAAACCGATGTAATAAGTCACACTTGTCTTCCCATTCTAGCTCTTCAACTGTTTGTGTTCTACCTTCCTGTTTTAGAATATTATAAAGAAGATTTGTCTATCACATATCAGCAGAGGAAAATGAACAAAACCATGTAGGAACACTAAGTTGACTAACACATGCTAGCAGGTCCCGTTGTGCGCTCTGCCAAAAAGCAGGGGTGCCTTGAATTGGGTTAAGGAAATGATACCATCATCAATTTCTATGAACTTCTTCAAAGATTCATCATTTTTCAACACATGGTCACAAACCTTTTGAGACATACAGCTTCCTTTTCCTTTACGTAATGCAATCAATACATTTGACACAACTGTTAAATCTCAGACATATACTGAGCAAAAAAGATATATTCTATATTTTATGCAAACCTATCATCAGAATGTAAAATTTTGTTGTTAAAACAACATGACAATGTCAATCGATTGTCCCGACTTTCATGATATGTATTTCTACCCAGTGGAAACAACACTGGGAAGCATTTACCTTCATTTGCAACATCAGAAATCAATTTAACAGGACAATGCCCTTCTGCTGGGGCTAGATTAAATATATATAATCAAAGTACTGATCCTGGAACATACAATGTTGCTGTCTATCATGTAAAAGATCATCTTTACCAACATCTGCAGATTCTTCACCACTTTCTACATGAGTATCATTGTCTTTTCCTAAAACTTCATTATCTTGTTCCTTCCAAAACTCATTTACCCATGCTTCATTAAACTGTACATCTTTATAATGTATGTTTGTTTGCTTTAAATATCTCAATGCTTGTTTTGTGTGTAAAGTGTCAACAAACTGATATTTATAATGTCCTTTATATGTGAGCTTATGCGTCAATTTCACAGGCAACAAAGATCCTTCCATATTAGATAGCAACAAATTAGAAGTTTGCACAATTTTTGCTGGAACACATGTCACGGGTCCATGTACTCCATTTTGACCTCCTTTAGGTAATGATAACATTTTCATAAATGGTATATGTAAAGCAATCAAATGTTGTTCTAAACTATTCAAACATGCTGTTGGAATGGGATGAACTCCCAAATTGTTTGCTGCAGATTCAGGTGGCATTTCACCTTTATTAATGACAGGTGTAACAAATCCACAGGTTACCTCCATGTGTACCCAACCACTGACATGCATTAAACAGTTCTTAATACATTTGTGTAAATATTCTTCAGATATACATTTATCTGAAATGCTCTTGTTATAATAATCACTATTACAATTTAAAAATTAATGTCTAAATAACAGTCTTTTACAAACACAACAATCAAAATCTGGCCCTTCTTACCAAATCCAAAAACTTCTGCATAACAAAGTCAACTTCTCAGCTTTTTCTTTTATTTGTTGCTTTTTCAATTTTATACATTCTTTAACACACAACTTGTGCTTAAGACTTATATGACACTTCCTTATATTCAAAGCCTTTACCTTCTTTTAATTGTATTACGGGTTAAATACAAAACAACCTCAATACTTCAGCATCGAACACACTATAAGCTATATGCTGCTGGATTCTTTGCTTGTATGCCAGTGTATGAAAACAAACTATTCCAGAGCCTTTACAAGCATGGCGTCTGTACAAGAATACAAGAAGCTGAATGCTGAGGAAGAATGGTTGTGTTCGTTGTTGACGATGTTTGTTTACAGTACACTTCGCAAAAACCCACAGTATGAAAAAAGAGCAAAGAATCATATAAGAATCATATAAAACCCTGTAAATCTTGAGATTATCATTTGTCACATTACAACAAAATATATAAATATGACACCATGTATAAATTCAACGACCTATTTTTTTATTTACACATTTCATTAGTATTATTATTAAACATACACTTCATTAAGTATATCTATTATTTATTTTATTTTTAAATGTTAGTAATCACTATAGATATAAGCAAAAAGTGGGTGCTTCCTACAAATAGCATTTCTCACATTTACAAAATCAGGTGATTATGTTCAGCTATCAATGCAAATGTGTCTTTATGTATAGAGACAAAAGAAAGTTATTACAGAATGATCACAATGTATGGCAGCTTAACAGTGTAAATGTATCTCTGTATATAGACAAAATAACAAGATTTAATCACTATCTGATGGTGAAGCGACTGTGTTTATTTGTGAAGATGATGAATGAAAATATAGAACCCCCAAAAAAACTTTCAGCTCTGCCTTTATTCTTTCAACAGTATG
This sequence comes from Ameiurus melas, assembly GCA_012411365.1. NCBI lineage: Eukaryota > Metazoa > Chordata > Actinopteri > Siluriformes > Ictaluridae > Ameiurus > Ameiurus melas. Next base: position 17,764,685 of record CM022777.1, on the reverse strand, counting down.
TCCAAAGCAAATCGAAATAATTATTAAAAAAAAAAATTCCCATGAATTTTGTGCCATCTGGCTATCTCTATGGTCCTGCATGGATGGATCATACAGATGCCTTTGTCATGATGCACACATGGGACACGAACAATAAAATGACAGAATTTCCACAATAAATGCTTAAAATACGGAAAAATAACAAATTTATAAACAAGTTTCATTCAAGCCAAAATGTATTACTTTACATGAATGAACCCACAGCCAATACTTTCGCAACTCAATGCAAGTCTATGGGAAATTTTCCAAATTTGAGCTTCCATATCGGGAATGCCAACATTCAGATCGCTTCTGAAAGTCATAGCACACCTCTGTCAATAAGCCAATTGATTTGACACCTCACCCATCAACCTCCAACAAACAGTGCGGGACTAGTTAAGCGCGGAAAAAAAAGTGGAAGAAGAATAATTATATTCATTATAATTAGTATGCACAAGAACAACAGTACTGCTTTTCAAGCACCACTAAATATAACTAGAACAGTACATTTCCTGAAGAAAATGTGAGTGGTGCGTGCTTGGCAAAATTCAGATAGATCGCCAATACTCTGGAATGCCACCAGCGTTGGATTCCAATAATTTCGAGAGCTGGCCAGATAGGGTGCCAATATTTTCAAGAGCTGCACGCATAGGGCGCCAATATTTTCAAGAGCAGCACACACAGGGTGCCAATACTTTTGCAAGCTGGACGTATAGGGAGCCAATACTTGCGAGAGACGGAGAGATCAGGCGCCAATAATTTTGAGAGGTGGATGCATAGGGTGCCAATACTTTTGAAAGTCGGACACTAATGGTGCCAATACTTTTCATACCCGGATGCTAAGGGCGCCAATACTTTTGAGACCCAGACGCGTAGGGCAGCAATACTTTTGAGAGCCGGAAGCGTAGCATGCCAATACTTGTCGGATGTCGGATGCGTATGGCGCCAATACTTTCGAGTGCCGAAAGCATAGGGCGCCAAAACGTTCGAGTGCTGGACGGGTAGGGCACCAATACTGTCGAGTGCCGGATGCGTCGGGCACCAATACTTTCGAGTGCCAAACGCATAGGGGGCTAATACTTTCGAGAGCCAGACACGTAGGGTGCCAATACTTTCAACTGCCGGATATGTAGAAGCACCAATATGGTTTAGAGCCATCTATTTCGCGTGGAAATAAAGCCGGCTGTGTAGGGTGCCAATACTTTTTAGAACCGGACAGATTGGCCGCCAGTATTGATAGAGTCGGCTGTGTAGTGCAGGAATGCGTTTTAGAGCCGACACTGTACAGCGCACCTACTTTGGATAGCCAGCCATGCAAAGTGCCAATACTTTTGAGAGCCAGACAGATCAGGTGCCAATACTTCTGAGAGCCGGACAGATTGGGCGCCAATACATTTGTCCGGACTTGTACGGAGGCAATTTTTTTAGAGCAATCCGTGTAGGGCACTAATTCTTTCCCAACCCAATGCAAGTCTATGGGAAATTTTCAGACTTTCAGCTTCTGTACCGGGTATGCTGACATTCCATTAATTTCCAAAAGTTACAGCACACCTCTCCTCAATAAGCCGATCGATTTGACACCTCAACCGTCGATCTCCGCCAAAAGGTGCCGGAAGAATAATTATAATTATAATAAGTATGCACAAGAACAATAGTAGTGCATTGTTCACCACTAATAATAAGTATGCAAGAGAACAATAGTAGTGCTTTTCAAGCACCACTAATTATAATTATAATAAGTATGCCGAATAACAATAGTAGTGCTTTTCAAGCACCACTAATTATAACAAGAATGGTACATTTCCAGAAGAAATTGTGAGAGGTGCTTGCCATGGCAAAGTCCGGATCAAGCGGCAATACTTTCGAGAGCCAGATGCGTAGGGCGCCAATACTTTCGAGTGCCGGACGCGTAGGGCAGCAATCAATACTTTTGACAGCCGGACGCATAGGGCGCCAACAGTTTCGAGTGCAGGACGCAGAGGGCGCCAATACTTTTGAGAGCCGGACGGGAAGGGTGCCAACACTTTTGAGAGCCGGACGAGAGGGGCCAACAGTTTTGAGTGCCGGACGCGTAGGGCGCTAATACTTTCGAGAGCTGGACGCGGAGGACGCCAAAACTATCGAGAGATGGACGGGGAGGGCACCAACACTTTTGAGAGCCGGACGCGTAGGGCGGCAACAGTTTCGAGTGCTGGACGCGGAGGACGCCAATACTATCGAGAGCTGTACGGGGAGTGCACCAACACTTTTGAGAGCCGGATGCCGAGGGCGCCAATACTTTTGAGAGGCAGACGCGGAGGGTACCAACAGTTTCGAGTGCCGGACACGTAGGGCACCAATACTTTTGAGTGCCGGACGTGTAGGGCGCTAATTCTTTCGAGAGCCGGACGCAAACCGTGGCAATATTTTCGAGTGCCGGACGCTAAGGCCACCAATACTTTCGAGACCTGGATGCGTAGGGCACCAATACTTTTCAGTGGGCACCAATTCTTTTGAGAACCAGATGCATAAGTGGCCAATATTTTTGAGTGCTGGATGCATAGGGCGCCAATACTTTCGAGACCAGGATGCGTAGGGCGGCAATACTTTTGAGTGCCAGACTCGTAGGGCGCCAATTCTTTCGAGAACAGAACGTGTATTTGGCAAATACTTTCGAGAGCCAGACAGATTGGGCGCCAATACTATTTAGAGCCATCCATTTAGAGCGGAAATAGTTTTAGAGCGCTGTTGTAGCGCACCAATACTCTTAGAGCCGACAGCGTAGGTTGACAATACTTTCAAGAGCCGGCTGTGTAGTGCCCCAATACTTTTTAGAGCCAGAGAGATTGGGCACCAGTACTGATAGAGCCGGCTGTGTAGTGCAGCAATGTGTTTTAGAGCCGGCCCTGTATGGCGCACCTATTTTGGAGAGCCAGCCATGCGGGGTGCCAAAACTTTTGAGAACCGCCCAGATAGAGCGCCAATACTTTTGAGAGCCGGACAGATCAGGCGCCAATACTTCCGAGAGCCGGCAGATGGGGCGCCAATAGTTTTTAGAGCCGGACATGTACGGAGGCAATTGTTTTTAGAGCAATCCGTGTAAGGCGGCAATTCTTTTGCAACCCAAAGCAAGTCTATTGGAAATTTACAGACTTTGAGCTTCCGTACCGGGAATGCCGACATTCCGATCGCTTCCAAAAGTCATAGCACAGCTCTCCTCAATAAGCCGATCGATTTGACACTTCACCTGTCAATCTCTGACAAACAGTATGGGACTAGTTACGTGCCAAAAAAAAAGTGGAAGAAGAAGAATTATAGCTAGAACAATACATTTCCTAAAGAAAATGGGAAAGGTGCTTGCGAGGAAACAATCAGATAGGGCGCCAATACTTTCAAGTGCCAAAAGCATAGGGCACAAATATTTTCGAGTGCCGGACGTGCAGGGCGCCAATGCTTTCGATAGTCGACAGCGTAGGGCACCAATACTTTTGATATTCGACAGCGGAGGGAGCCAATACTTCCGAGTGCCTGACAAGTAGGGCGCCAATACTTTCGAGTGCCGGACCCATTGGGCGCCAATACTTTCGAGTGCTGGACAGATATGTATATTTATATCATTGTTAGAGCCGGCCGTGTAGTGCGCCAATACTTTTGAGTGCCGGCCAGATAGGGTGCCAATACTTCTGAGAGCCGAACAGATCGTGTGCCAATACATTTTAAAGCCGATTGTGTATGGAGACAAAACTTTTAGAGCTTTCTCTTTAGAGGGCCAATACTTTCGAAACTCATTGCAAGTCTATGGAAAATTTCCTGACTTTGAGCTTCCGTACCGGGAATGCTGACATTCAGATCGCTTCGAAAAGTAAAATAAAATAGTATTGGCACCACACATGGCTGGCTCTCCAAAGTATTTTCACCCCACGCAGCTGACTCTCAAAAGTATTGGCGCCCTACACGAACTGCTCTTGAAAGTATTGGCGCCCGACACGGTCAGCTTTACAACTATTTCCACCCTAAACTGACGGCTTTAAACACTGTTGGCGCCCGATCTGTCCGGCTCTCGAAAGTATTGGCGCCCTTTCTCTCTGGCTCTCAAAAGGATTGGCACCGTAGATTGTCGGCACTAAAAAGTATTGGCGCACTGCACGGCCAGCTCTAAAAAGCACCCTGTCTGTCTGGCTCTAGAAAGTATTGGCGGACTACATGTCTGGCTCTCAAAAGTTTTGGCGCTACACTGTCGTCTCTCGAATGTATAGCCGCCCCAGCCCTGTTTTGCCACGGCAAGCAACACTTACATTTTTTTCAGGAAATGTATCGGTATATTTATTTTTATTCTTCTTCTTCCACTTTTTTTTCAGCACGTAACTAGTCCCGCACCCTTTGTCAGAGATCGATGGGTGAGGTGTCAACTTGATCGGCTTATTGAGGAGAGGTGTGCTCTGACTTTCAAAAGTGAAAGTTGGACTTCCCGGTACAGAAGCTCAAATTCAGAAAATTTCCCATAGACTTGCACTGAGTTGCAAACGAATTGCCGCCCTACATTGCATGCTAAAAGAATTGCATTCGTACAATTCGTACCTTTCTGTCCGGCTCTTGATACTATTGGTGCCATACACTGTTGGCTCTCAAAAGTATTGCTGCACTGCATGGCCAGCTCAAATGTTATTTGCTCCCTATCTGTCTGGCTCTCGTAAGTATCGGCGCGCTTCGCCTCTGGCTCGCAAAAATATTGGCGCCCTACTCTTCCAGCTCTCAAACGTATTGGTGCACTACGCTATTGGTTCTCAAAAGTATTGGCACCCTACTCTGTCAGCTCTCATAAGTATTGGCGCCCTTAGCGTCTGAATCTCAAAAGTATTGGCACCCTACATCGTTGGCTCTAAAATGTAATGGAGCACAGCAAGGCCAACTCGAACAGGATTGGCACCCTTTCTGTCCGGCTGACGAAAGTATTGGCGCCCCATCCCGGGTTTTGCCATGGCAAGCACCACTCACATTTTCTTCAGGAAATGTTCTGTTCTAGTTGTTATTATTATTAGGGCCTGAGCACTGCTGTTGTGAAGCCCCATTGGATTTGCTCAATTTATTCTTTTTCTTCTTCTTCTGTTCTGAAATTAATCACGTTTTAGAGGGCCTAAACATACCCGAAACTTCACAAAAATTTGCAGACCCATTAGAACCAGAAATTTACAACTGAAAGGGCTTCCAGAATTGAGTGTGACAAAATGGCTTGACAGCGCCACCTACAAAATTTCTACGATGTGTGCCTTGCACCACGTTTTACCTACATGTACAAAACCTCTGTAAGATGGCCATTCATACAAAAATGTATCTTGAACCCATGCCCTAAACTCAACAGAAAGTCAGCCATTTTGATTTTTCTCTTAAATTTTTGCTCTGTTTTTTGCCATTTCAGGCTTCGTACTTTAATGTACTCCTTCTCGAGCTTTCATCAGATCGGCATCATATTTGGTCAGTCTCATCTAATGAAATTTGTGGCGGTCTCACAAATTTCGATGTTTCACCATGAAAAAGGAAGTTGTATTAACTCAAACATAGCAGGTCCAATCTGCTCCAATCTTCACATGTTTGATAAAAGTCCTGGCCTGAAGACATCTCCATGCCAATATTCAGTTATAGTCATAGCGCCACCTGCTGGCAACAGGAAATTATACATTTTACATTGTGACACACTCCTAACAACATGCAAGTTTTATACTAATTCTGGCCTGAAGACATCTACATGCCAAAATTCAGGTATAGTAAATGGTGCACTTATATAGCACTTTTATCCAAAGCGCTTTACACTGTGTCTCATTCACCGATTCACACACACACTCGCACACCAATGGTAGCAAGGTGCTAACTTGCCATCAGGAGCAACTTGGGGTTCAGTGTCTTGTCCAAGGACACTTCGGCATGTGGAGTCACCCGGCCAGGAATCGAACCACCGACCCTACGATTGGTGGACAACCCGCTCTACCACCTGTGCAGCCGCCCCGTATAGTCATAGTGCCACTTGCTGGCAACAGGAAATACATGTTTTACATCATGATACACTCCAAACAACATATAAATGCTAAAAAAAAAAGTGCTAAAAATTGGAACAGAGTGAACCTGGCAGAGCAGACCCAACACGTACACTTTCATCACTTGTGAGGGCACTTTCATTGCTTCTTGCAGCTTAACCCTCTTACCCAGCATGGCCAAAAAAACGGCTTGCCCTTCTTTGATCTATTCCCGTAAGGACGATATAGCAGCTTGGTCGTCCATGTCAAATCCCCGTAAGGCCGATATAGCGGCTTTACAGTGTAAATGTTATCCCCGTAGGGCTGGTATACCGGCATTACTCTATTATGATTCCTTACTTATTTAAATATTATTTTTTGACCCGGAAGGTTGATGACATCATGATGTCACAACGTGATTACGTTATTACACCGGCATTACGATGAAGCTGATCCAAGCGTGAATATTGGTGTAATAGTAGAAGTTAAATAAAAATGCCAAAGCGAAAAGCTAATCATGTTCCAGCTAAAGTTACACCTACAGTGATCACAGGTACATCTAAAACAGTGGGGGAAAAAGAAAACATACACAGTTACACAGGCGAGAGCGAGGATTCTAGATAGTGACAGCTGTGAAAGTTCAGGCGATGTTCGGCTGTAGATTTTGCCTGAATAGGGGGATTTTCAGACTGTGTTCTGTGAAGATGATCCAAAAGTCGAATTGGGAACAAGCTTCATACAGTTAAAACACTGTGAAGCTATACAGTCAAACACAACACTACCTCATGTTTATGGTGTGAAATGTGCATGCTTACTCAGCCCCCAGCAGTACATCTTCTGTTGCATTATAGAGTGCTGATTTCTTCTGTTTTTGTGTATAGTACTGTGCAATAGTCTTAGGCACATGCAAAGAAATGCTATACAGCAAAGATGGCTTCAAGCTTAAAGAAATTAAATGTTTCTACATAAAAAAAATACTATAGAGAGCAGTAAATGTCGTGAATAAAATAAACCTTTTAGCCTAGGTCAGAAACTTCAGAGACAGAGAGTTTAGTAGATGTCAAAAAGTAAATAAACTTTATTGAAAGCCAATAAAGTGTGACAGTCTGCAGAGTGTCCGAATTATGCATACACAAACATGTCTTTATATACCTATCTCCAAAGCATAGTGTATGTAGGTGGGGTTTTGCTTTTCCTTGTTGAAATAGACCAATCTTATGTTGCCACAATCAAATATTCATGCCTATGCATTATTTTAAATATGTGGAACATGCGCAGTTAGTTGTTTTTCTTGAAAAGGTTTCATGAGGACAAGGTTTTTTGTTTTTTTTTACAAAAAAAAGGTTTCACACAGGCTTGTGTGTCTTGACCCTGACTCCCTTCTTAGGCCTCAATGAGCATCTGTCTGTCTCTATCGGTTGTCTCCGTTGATATCTGCCTTCTTTCCCGAAGCCCTCTCCTAACTCCCTAATTTGTATCGGTCTCAAAGTAATTTACTCACGCACGCGAATATCTACTGCCAATTTTTATTGCTGTGGAGACAGGTGCCAGCTAATACAGCAGAACAATTGTTGTACACTGAAACACAGAGTTCATTCAACTCAAATCCACTCAGAACATAACTTATTCTATGGATTTAGATTATGCTTCTAACAGTTGATTATATATATGGATTATGTTTTTTAACCAATATTTATTATACGATTATGCTCAAGTAATAAATCTAAATGTTGGTTACATATTGAATTCACTTTATTAACATATCCAAATGTCAGTTACACATATTTTTTGCACTTCATAGATATTTTCCATATAAACAAATAAATGAAACAAATTCGATATTTGGTGTGATGACCATTTGTTTTCAAAAAATGTATTAGTAGTCTCAGGTACAATTTGTTCAGTTTTATAAGGAAATTAGCTGGTATATTTTACTAAGCATCATTTTTAGTTGCATCTTGGGGTCAGAAAGTCTCCAAAAGTACAATCCGAGATCACCTATATCACCACAAGTTGTTAGGAAGGGTTTCAAGAAAAACAAATCCTCTATTCTCATCCAAAAACAAACTGCCAGACATTACTGGAACTTCAAATGGTATTGGGGTCTATGGTCAGATGAAACCAAAATAGATATTTTTGGCAATAAACACCAGAGGTGGTTTCGACACACATAGAAAGGTAGCCATATGGAAAAGTACTACATGCGAATGGTTAAATATGACTTCCCTTTTTATTGATTATCAAAGGCTTTTGACACAGTGAATCATGAATATTGCTGCAGAGGTTAAATGATGTTGGTCTATCAAATAATTTAAAAATTATTTAAGTAATCTCTAATTTTCTAATCAAAGGAATAACACTTCTCATAAAGGGGTCTTCCACTCTCATGTTTAGTGAATCTGTCAAAGAATTCTAGTCTGTTGTCTTTCAAAAATACGACCCCAAGTGGCAAAGATTCATTCTTATCTCTTCCTGAATTCCTTTCTTAATATCCTTCTGGTGAAACAAAAATCCTTTAGTCCTTTAGACTACTTTTGATGTACACTAACTAACATGTTAATATACCATCTGTACCAAAAAGTGATAGTCCCAATAATACAGAACTAAAAAAATAGAGTAAATGAGGTAAAGCCAGTGTTATGTACTTAATTACCAAAATTATGAACACAAGTTTTTATTACATTGCTCCTATTAGATTTTCTCCGGTAGAATACAGCCTTTTAAACCAGGAGAAATTATTAACTTCAAGTTGTATAACAATAGCAACTAAAATCCGGTGTAATTTACACTAAAAATATAATACCAAACATCTCTGTAGGTTTATAGACATAAAAGCACTGAATGAAATGAGCAATTTAGACAAAAAAGAAATACCCTGCGTCTACTACTTTTTTATCTCTCATAGAACTATCCACAGTCCAAAGGCTGCTAATTCTGCTCAAAGAGCAAACTGACTACCATTGAACTACAAGGCTATATGTGTGAATGACAAAATATATATATTTTTAATATGTCAGTACATGAAATTAGATTAAACAATGTGGTTGACGTTCACACAAATAAGCAGAAATGCAATCATGCTTTTCTTTCCTATAACACAAGTGAATAGTAGGTGAGCAGATTTGTCCAATGAAACCATTCTTATCCACTGCTATGGCAAACTAAAGAGTACATTTTCTAATTACACTGCTAAATATGAATAGTATTAGCTAAAAATAGTCCATCAATGGTATTAGCTGGTGCAGTCTATCCTATACACAAGTCCACACTATTGGTCATATCGTAATTGAGTATATGCCCAAATTAATTACTTTTGTAGAATTTAATTGTAAGTGAAATGATACTCACATTGGAATGTCCACTGTATAGTATTTGTGCAGTCTACAGGCCCTCTAACACAGTCTTAACTGTCTGAATTTGTGTGACTAATCTTGTGACTTGAAATAAATGACTTGAAGTTACCAAGCCAAATTCATTACGATACTCTAACTTAAATTTTGTGTTAAATGAATTAATGCAGAAATTTCAGTTTACATTGCACACAATATTAAGTTGATGAAATGAACACTATTATGTCAACACAACTCGTCAAAATAATGTTTACAGCTTTAAATATTTAATTAAATAAATAAATTTGAACTTTTTATCTTGCAACCACACATTTAACTAAGTTGTGGTAATAGGTCCCCTAAATGACCTTTTAGAGTGTAGACCCTGCTCTATATAATATATTTTTTTACCTTACAGATTCTACATTTCGCCTTTATTCTGTCTATGTTATTGAAATGTATGTATTAAATGTATTAAAATGGAGAATGTTATCACACGTGATTTGTCACACACACGTACAGCAACACAACATTCAGTTAGTGCACAAAGTGCATGTGTCCGTGGAGTGTGGCTAAAACATTGTCCCATTATTCTGTCTTGTATTAATTCACAAAAATAACTAACACGGGAGATGACTCATAGAGCCGACTCATTCACAAACAACACATCACTATCTATTGGCCAAGTATTCTATAATCTGACTTCCCTTTAGGCCTGCCGAAAAATATTCCTTTTTATCTCGCTGCTCATGAGGCATAAAGAGAGAAGCCATTTATTATCACTTAATTTATGGGATATAAATGAAATGTTCAAATAGACTCTCCTCTGTCATATATCTAGAAACTCTGGACTCCATTTCCCATCAGCCACTGCATTACACCACCAGTCACATGACCACATGCACCTGATTCACGTTTTGGTTAATGAGCACTCATGTGTATATCTAGTCTTTGTCTGCACTGTTTCCTTGTCTTTTGTTGTCTTAGACTTTTGTCATTCATGTCTCTACGTTTTGTTTCATGCTACGTTGTTTTGCCAAAGTGTCTTAGTGTCTTTCTTTTGTAGTTTGTTTGTTTATATTAAATGTTTAAATCTGCACCTGCTTCTGCCTCAACCTCAATCCGTGACATCCTCCACATTCTGAGTGTCTGACTTATTAATTTCTCTACAGAGGCTTAGGCACAGTTTACACAAATATGGCATTTTGGGGCCTGAAAATGCATACTTTCAAAACAGTTTTCAAAGTGCAATTTCTACTATTATTATTATTATTATTATTTATTTATTTTTAGTATTTTAAATGAATGAACACACGAAAGACTAAATATGGGATTGAAGACAGAAAAATCCATCTCCACAATTCAAATAAAATAAGCCAAATCCATGCTTGACAAGCATGAGTTTTCACAATTTCTCATGTAAATGAATAATACTCTAAGTCCAACTATTGAGGCTCTAAGTAACTGGAGAAACTTTTCTGCCTTCAGTCTCCCTGTTTTGGATCACACAATCTGGGAATACAATTTTTTATATATTACAGGTCTAGGGGTTCTAAGTGATTTACACAATCTGGTCTGGGGCTGCATGAGTGCTGCCGGCACTGGGAAGCTACAGTTCATTGAGGGACCCAGGAATGCCAACATGTACTGTGACATACTGAAGCAGAGCATGATCCCCTCTCTTCGGAGAGTGGGCCGCAGGGCAGTATTATAGCATGATAATGACGCCAAACACACCTCCAAGACCACCATTGCCTTGCTAAAGAAGCTGAGGGTGAATGAGATGGACTAAACACTAATGAGCATCTGTGGGGCATCCTCAAACGGAAGGTGGAGGAGCACAAGGTCTCTAACACCCACCAGTTCCATGATGTCATCATGAAGGAGTCGAAGAGGACTCCGGTGGCAACCTGTGAAGCTCTGGTGAACTCCATGCCCAAGAGGGTTAAAGCAGTTCTGGAAAATAATGTTGCCCACACAAAATATTGACAATGTGGGCTCAATTTGAACAGTTTCACTTAGGGGTGTACTCACTTTAGTTGCCAGCGGTTTAGACAATGGCTGTGTGTTGAGTTATTTTGAGGGGACAGCAAATTTACACTGTTACACAAGCTGTACACACACTCACTTCTGGTCTGGCCTGGGGTCCTCCAGGCTGGCAAAATACAACTGGCAGTCCATGAGAAAATACTCAGGATAACCAAAAAACCCATCCTACGGGTCTGGGAGATCTATGACAGTCCACTGGGGGAACTGAATCGAGTCAGAAGTTGGCATGTTTTTCTTAGTTACCCTGGCATGATGTATACTCTGCTTTCCTGCTGCATCCATGGTGTAAGCAAAGCAATCTGTCATATAATGGATAGTGAAGGATGCAAATTCAGTTAAAACTTTATTAGAAGAGAGCCAGGCAAACAAATCTAAATCGTATGGCAGTCCCAAGGTGAAAACAGGCGAGGGGTCAGGCGTTCGGCAAACAGACATGAATGGGGCTTAAACAAGACTCAGAAAACCCGAGGACAAAAAAGGATCAAAAACTATGATATGAGAACAATACAGGCTGTTGAGGGGAAATCCATGACACTGGGCCATCAGGCTGGAGAGAAACTTGTGAGGATCTGGGAAGAGACTGCAGGAAGAAAAGAAGACTGTGTTGTATTAAAGTGTGGTGAGATTTAGTGTAAAAAGTATAAAATGTTTATGGATTTCCAAATGGTGGGGAAAAATTTTTCCAAATTTTGAGTCATTACTTTGATTTTGTTTATCCGTCTGTCTAGTGACAATTTCTGGAGATTACATCTTTACGTTAATAGGTGGTGGGACAAATGACTGTCTTTCATGTTGTGAGCAAGTCACTGAATCATCAACTCAAGCTGATTTAGTTAAAACACTGAATCATTCATGACTGAAACAATGAATGCTAACAAGAACAATTTGTTCACTTATTGTACCATGGACTCACTGTGGTACAATCATAAGATATCCAACAATAGAATACTACACTACTGGCAAGAAAAACATTTATACACAGTTTTAATAAAATATTTGCTTTACCTCTCAGCCTAGTGTAGTAATAGCTTTACCTCTCAGCTTATTGTAGATAGTACTTCTGTTTGCACACAACATCAATGCCAAGCATCTCAGATGCGCTCAAGAGACTATACAATCATAAAAATGGATAGTACCTACTTCAAATTCAAAATAATGTTCTTCTTTTATAACACTAATCTAGAGGGTCAAGAAAATAATGTAATAATGTTTAAAGAAAGGCAATAAACAGGTAATTGTGCCAATATTACTCAAATCTAAATTTAAAACCATCTACAACATCCAAACAGTCAAAACATTTGTTATACCATAAAAGGGTCATGGAACTGCCCTATTTCGGCACCAGTTAGTTCTATTCAAAGTTTTGAAAAATGCTAGAAAAGTAGGTGTGGTAAACTGCAGAGTGTAGGGGAAAGAGGGGAGACAACACAACGGCTTCTGATCTAGTCAGTCTTATTTCATTTTCATTGAATTAAAGTAATCAACGGTCCCACAAAATGAACTACACAAAATATGCTACACATGGTTATAAAAGTTCAGAGTACATTAGACATATATACACATATCCTGTGATAGCACAAATACAGTATCTCACAAAAGTAAGTACACCCCTCACATTTTTGTCAATATGTGATGATATCTTTTCATGTGACAACACTGAAGAAATTACACTTTGCTACAATGTAAAGTAGTGAGTGTACAGCTTGTATAACAGTGTACATTTGCTGTCCCCTCAAAATAACTCAACACACAGACATTGTCTAAACCGCTGGCAACTAAAGTGAGTACACCCCTAAGTGAAAATGTCCAAATTGGGCCCACATTGTCAATATTTTGTGTGGGCACCATTATTTTCCAGCACTGCCTTAACCCTCTTGGGCATGGAGTTCACCAGAGCTTCACAGGTTGCCACTCTAGTCCTCTTCCACTCCTCCATGATGACATCACAGAGCTGGTGGATGTTAGAGACTTTGTGCTTCTCCACCTTCCGTTTGAGGATGACCCACAGATGCTCAATAGGGTTTAGTCCATCACCTTCACGCTCAGCTTCTTTAGCAAGGCAGTGGTCGTCTTGGAGGTGTGTTTGCGGTTGTTATCTTGCTGTAATACTGCCCTATGGCCCAGTCACCGAAAGGAGGGGATTATGCTTTGCTTCAGTATGTCACAGTACATGTTGGCATTCATGGTTCCCTCAATGAAATGTACCTCCCCAGTGCCGGCAGCACTCATGCAGCCCCAGACCATGACACTCCCACCACCATGCTTCTCACCTGGTTGCAGCCAAACACCCTTGACACCATCTGAACCAAACAAGTTTATCTTGGTTCCAGTAATCCTCAGGACGACAGCCATGCAGACCAATTTAATGCAGTGTGCGGCGTATGGTCTGAGCACTGACAGGCTGACCCACCTCTTCAACCTCTGCAGCAATGCTGGCAGCACTTGAGGGAACCATGAATGCCAACATGTACTGAGCCATACTGAAGCAGAGCATGATCAGTATGCAGTATTCCAGCATGATAACGACCCCAAACACACCTCCAAGACAACCACTGCTTCGCTAAAGAAGCTGAGGTGAAGGTGATGGACTGGCCAAGCATGTCTCCAGACCTAAACCCTATTGAGCATCTGTGGGGCATCCTCAAATGGAAGGTGGAGGAGCACAAGGTCTCTAACATCCAGAAGCTCCGTGATGCCATCATGGAGGAGTGGAAGAGGACTCCAGTAGCAACCTGTGAAGCTCTGGTGAACTCCATGCCCAAGAGGGTTAAGGCAGTGCTGGAAAATAATGGTGGCCACACAAAATATTGACACTTTGGGCCCAATTGGAACATTTTCACTCAGGGGTGTACTCACTTTTGTTTCCAGTGGTTTAGACATTAATGGCTGTGTGTTGAGTTATTTTGACGGGGCAGCACATTTACACTGTTATACAAGCTGTACACTCACTACTTTACATTGTAGCAAAGTGTCATTTCTTCAGCGTTGTCACATGAAAAGATATAATCAAATATTTCCAAAAATGTGAGGGGTGTACTCACTTTTGTGAGATACTGTAAATGCAAAGCCATTTGCATTTGTACTCTGCATTGAAAATATATATGAACATGCTATTGAATTTTAAATTTCTTTATATTTTGCGGAGTTTACTCACAAATAGAAGCCGTTTGATCGGTTATACGCAAGTAGCTCTACCTGTTACACTCATGATATGGAAGAATTGCGTTCGTTTCAAAGACTTGTGTCTATAGAAGTGAATTTATACCATACAGAAATGCAATCACTAAACTCCTGCGAAATCCTGTATGGACTGTTAGTTGCATGTTTCTTCAAAGTCTAATATGCTCACAATAAAAGGGGTACTGATATTACCTGACCTGGTAATTTGTAGATAGTTTTGGCAGCATTGCACTTGATCAGCCACTGTTTTACCAAATCAAAACTATTGTTGTTAAAGAAAAAAGCATTTTCGAAGTTGACCAAAGACAAAGAGATTCTTTTTAGGTTTTCAATATCTGTGAATTAACTTATTATAAATCATTTGATTAGCAGATTTCTCAAACTTTTTTATTCATTATACCATACTGTAATTTGATTCATATCTTGAATGAATGTTGCTTTTCGTTCACCACATTTATTGTGCAGTGCCTTTTAAGATGTGTTGTATTTGCCATTGTCCGAATGTTGGAACTGTGCAGGATTATGGACAGTAGTCTATTGGACTTTATTAGTTGGGACATGTCTGTTAAAGTAGCCACATTTACATTGCCCTTCCTTATGTATTGATTTATTTATTTACTTATTTTTTTATGAGGAAATGTTTCTTTGACTCACTGTAATTTTTTTTTGCCATAAAAATGAACTAAACAGTGTAGGCAGAATCATTTAATGGATTCTAAATAATTTAACACGGTCAAAAGTTTTTTTTTTTAAAATGACACTATTGAGAATATATAAAACATCACTGTGAATGTTAAATACCCCCAGTGTTCATGATCAACACTTATGAGTATAACGTGTCCCACTGCAAGTGTTCTTTTTCTTTTTTTCTTCTTCTTCTTCTTCTTTTTTTTTAACAGTGTCATTAACACTGAAATTTGAACACAGTATTAAAATGAACACTAGATGTTAATGCAACACTGCTGATTTTACTGTGTACAACAAGATTTTAATAACCTTTTCTCTTTTTTTTTTTTTTACATTTATTTTAATTTAAGGACCTTGGTGAAAGAACAATTCAAAGAACTGTTATGGCTTATTTGCCGTGCAATATGGTTTGGAGGGTGCATGGGGCTGCTTTTGTCACGCAGACCAGGCAAGCCTTAGAGATGAGACGTCTTGAGAATTATAATTACATGAGTCCAGTTGCCTATTCTTGATGCTCGTCATCAACCTGCCAAAACAACCTCACTAACGGAAAATCGTTCATAGATTAGAGCGCAACTGCGATGTGTTCTTCTTTCGAAGGCTCTGAAACGCAGGGTATCACGTGACACTTTCGTCAATCTCCAGTGATCGTTCGGGCGCGCAGTGCTTTCTGGAGAATTTCACGTTAGAGCGCCGCTCAACCTTGCTTTCATCAGCCGCCCGACTCTAACGCTAACGCGGAGGTTGCGCGCGCCTTCGCGTCTGTCCGAACGGCGCGCACGGCTAGGATGCGAATACATTTCGGTTTCTTGTATTTCGCCGTGCTGTATCCCCGCGTGACGCCAGCAACACCGACTGCGGCTTATCGCTGATTAATCGCGGTGATCTCTCGCTCGAAGAAGAACATGTAAGGAGCCCGCCAAGCTTCTGGTCTTTCGTGCGCGACAATGCAGAAAGCAGTGCGACTCAATGATGGCCACATTACCTACCTAGGTCTTCTGGCAAAAAAGGACGGCACGAGGCGGGGCTGCCTAAGTAAGAAGAGCTCAGACAACACGAAATGGCACACGAAGTGGTTTACGCTGCTCCAAAACATGCTGTTTTATTTCGAGAGTGAGTCGAGCTCGCGGCCTTCGGGATTGTACCTGTTGGAGGGCTGCGTGTGCGACCGGTCGCCATCGCCTAAGCCATCGCTCTCCGCCAAGGAGTGCTTAGAAAAACAGGTGAGGACTGAAAAGGGGACATTTTGCTCCGTTGTGTTTCAATCACTTTGCAAGAACAGTTCTGGTTTCATAGTGGATCAGACAAGACGGCGCTCAAATGGCAACCTGATTTCTAAATCACCTTTTAGAAACGGGTTTTTTATTTATTTATTTATTTATTTATTTGTTTATTTATTTATTTATTTTTTTTTAAAAATCGGAGCGAGTGGACATAAATGACATTAAAAGCGTGATCCGCAGCTAGGATTCCAATTTATTTATTCATTTCATTTATTCAAATGCCACGTCTGGTTTTGTGACAGCTCCCTCAACATGGGGGTGGGAGGGGGCACTGGGACTATAGTGCATTGTACTATATAATAGGTTGGTTACATAATATGCAGCATACACTGACTTGCGTGTTAATTATCCACTCCTAAAATGATCAAAAACTCATTAAGATAAAAAAAAAAAAAAAAAAAAAAGGATAGGGCAACACTTGTCTTATTTCGTAAGAGTTTATAGTGTATATCATATAAAATTGGATCAATTATCTATATATTTCTTCATCTTGACCAAAACGTCCAAGTGCAGGCTTGATGCTCTTCCCCCCCCAAGAGAAAAAAATGATGCTAAGGAAGGCACTTCATGAATCTCAGAGTCGCCATCATGCGGAAAAGTGCCGTTTGACGGGGTAATTTTATTCCAGTGCTGTTATTAATAGCAGCATTCCTTGGCAACCGTATCTTACAAATGATATTGGGTTTTAAGACACACTGTCGGTCAGTATTCCCGCTTTCTCGCTAACGTTTTGTTTTCGTTCAGATAATTGATTCCTCAGATGAACATTCAGACATTTAATCACTTGGACAGGGTCTTCAGCTCAGTCATTACTGCAATTTGGGGGCGGCTGTGGCTCAGTTGGTAGAGCGGGTTGTGCACTAATCGGAGGGTTGGTGGTTTGATTCCCGGCCCGCATGCCTCTACATGCCAAAGTGTCCTTGGGCAAGACACTGAACCCAGAGTTGCTCCCGATGGCAAGTTAGCGTTCTGCTACCATTGGTGTGTGAGTGTGTGGGTGAATGAGACACAGTGTAAAGCGCTTTGGTTTTAATTTATTTATTCATTTTCATGTGATTCATTTACCCCCCTCCCTTCCCTTTCCCAAATATTTCATTGAGAAGGAAAAAAAAAAAAAAACAAAGAAAAATTTTTTAAATCTCCATCGAAAATCAACAGGTAAGTATTTAAAAAAGGGAGATTGCTCAACAGTCTATTAGCAAATTCCACATCATCAAAGTTTGGAGCATATACATTTACATGTCTGCATTAGAGTACCAGCAAATATAATATATCTAACATTAATGAATGAAAACCTTTTGTCAATTAAAATAGCGACCCCTCTTGCTTTTGAATTAAAGTTCGAGTGGAAGACGTTTCAAATGTGTAAAAACCTTAGATCTCTTGACAGGATTACCCATACCTCTGCCATTCCAACTAATAAATCTTAAAGGCGTGCCTGTCCCAGCTATGCTGGGATCCATATTACTACTAACCATTTAAATAAAGTAAACCATAGGAATATAAATAGCCAATTAGAGCCGAAGAGGGACACACACCCAAAGTCTCCATAAAACAAGGGAGACAGCAGTGTTTCACACCTAGAGTTGTCCACAAAGTGGACAAAGAGTAAGATAAACAAAATGACCTAAACAAAAAAAAATCCAGTATGAGAAAAGTCCCCTACTGACTTCAAATCTAATAAATAGGCTGTGCACTTTAACAAATATAATGCTTTTAAAGACTTAGAACTAATAATTACACCGTGTAGCACATAAAAAATAAATAAACATAAATAAAAGAAGAAAATAACTAATAACATGAAATAAACTCTAACCCAGATAGAACGTCAAAACACAGAAGCACATTAATACAGAAGTAGATTTAAAAGGAGTGACTAGTCCACAAATTGTAGACGAAGTAATGCACCGACAATATCTTCAATAAGAGTTTGAATTCTGTAGAGCTGGAAGGCCGAATGGAAAAAAAAAACCCCACTACACTATATAGGTGATGCAGTTCACCCCGGTATTAAGAGTTTAACGTGGTTTCCTGCTTCCTCCGCTGAAATAAAGTCCTTCTGGACACCGTTATATATAATGCGAAGCCGAGCTGGACGCATGCGGATGTGGTATACAATAGTCCGGAAATCAATTTATTTTTTTTCGAGCGAGAGAGAGAGACCATAGAATTTCTGATAGTAGACGGGCTCTGGAGAGACAGTGAGTGAGTGACAAGATGTAACGAGAGAATGACAGAGGTTATATCCTGATAGGTCTAGTTAGCAGAAAGAGAGACCAATCAGTTTTCCACATGGATTATGAGACCAAGATAATCTTATTTGGTTCAGATTGGGTCAAGCGTGTGTGGCGGCAACCAGGTGAGGAGTACAAAGACAAGTGTGTCTTCCCTACAGTCAAGCATGGTGGTGGGAGTGTTATGATCTGGGGCTGCATGAGTGCTGCCGGCACTGGAGAGCTAGAGTTTATTGAGGGGACCATGAATGCCAACATGTACTGTGACATACTCAAGCAGAGCATGATCAGTATGCAGTATTCCAGCATGATAATGACCTCTAACACACCTCCAAGACGACTACTGCCTTGCTAATGAAGATGAGGGTGAAGGTTATGGACTGGTCAAGCAGGTCTCCAGACCTAAACTCTATTGAGCACCTGTGGGGCATCCTCAAATGGAAGGTGTAGGAGCACAAGGTCTCGAACATCCACTAGCTCTGTGATGTCGTCATGGAGGAGTGGAAGAGGACTCCAGTGGCAACCTGTGAAGCTCTGGTGAACTCCATGCCCAAGAGGGTTAAGGCAGTGCTGGAAAATAATGGTGGCCCAATTTGGACATTTTCACTTAGGGGTGTACTCACTTTTGTTGCCAGCGGTTTAGACATTAATGGCTGTGTGTTGAGTTATTTTGAGGGGACAGAAAATTTACACTGTTATACAAGCTGTACACTCACTACTTTACATTGTAGCAAAGTGCCATTTCTTCAGTGTTGTCACATGAAAAGATATAATGAAATATTGACAGAAATGTGAGGGGTGTACTTACTTTTTTGAGATACTGTGTGTGTGTACAGTGGGGGAAAAAGTATTTGATCCTCTGCTGATTTTGTACGTTTGCCCACTGATAAAGAAATGATCAGTGTATAATTTTAATGGTAGATTTATTTGAACAGTGAGAGACAGAATAACAAAAAAATCCAGAGAAATGCATCTCAAAAATGTTATAAATTGATTTGCATTTTAATGAGGGAAATAAGTATTTGACCCCTCTGCAAAACATGACTTAGTACTTGGTAATGACTTAGTAATTACTTTTCATTTTCAATGCCCTGGCTGAGGGAAGGAGGTTCTCACCCAATATTTGACGGTACACGTCCATCTTCCCTTTGATGCGGTGAAGTTGTCCTGTCCCCTTAGCAGAAAAACACCCCAAAGCATAAGGTTTCCACATCCATGTTTGATGGTGGGGATGGTGTTCTTGGGGTCATAGGCAGCATTCCTCCTCCAAACACGGCGAGTTGAGTTGATGCCAAAGAGCTCCATTTTGGTCTCATCTGACCACCAGAGGACAACTAGGTGAAAGTGTTGTGGTCACATACAAAATGGTTGTGGTCACATACAAAATCAGCAGGGGATCAAATACTTTTTTCACTCACTGTATATATATATATATAATATGTGTATATATATGTGTGTGTGTGTGTGTGTGTGTGTTTATGTGTGTATATATTTATTTCAAATGGGGTTGTGGGGGTGGTGGAACTACCTCCCTGAAATTATTTTTTGCAGGGTAGGATATCTGCGTTTGAGGCATTACCATTATTCATGTTGGCCTGCCTCATCAAATTCTCTGACCATCAGTAGTAACAGTACAGAACAGTAGCCAGAACAATAGTACAGGCAACAGTAGTAAGGGGAAAAATTATATGAGGAAGACATCTTTGGAGAAGCCAGGAACCCATCCTCTTTTGGGTGACATTGGATAGTTCAATTACTCGTCCACAACTTTATACTATAATGTCAAACAGTACTGAGTATGTTGAAAGGATTCTTAGTATGAGCAGTAGTGTCATATTTTAAATTCAGCTTTAAGTCTACAGCAGGTGAAGAACTGAATAATGAATGATCCTTGAGCGTCGATTGTCAGTAAATGCAATCTAGGCTGGCCTACACAGCAATCTTTAGGGTATCTGTGGCACTATCCACAGCTATCTCATGGAAAGATTAAGGTAATCCATGAGAGGCCATCCTCAGTAGCAGTGAGTGAGTCCCAGGTGAGGGAAGCTCCAAGCATTGCCCAGCATATGTATGATTATGCAGTTGATTATGATTGTAGCTCAGACAAACCTAATGTAACTCAATGTCAGAATCACTAACCAGAAAGAGTATGGTATCATGCAGGAAGAGAATTGCTGCAAATAAGAAAGGTGTCGCAAATATCCAGTAAATAACCTACAGTTAACTAGTAAAATACAGAACAGTCAATTGTATTTTTAGGGGTGGTATTAGGGCTGGACGATATGGCCAAAGTGTATATTACGATATATTTCTTAATTTCAGTCAATACGATATAATTCCGATATCGATATGAACAATATAAATGCTCAGAAAAACTGCCAAGGACACCCACAACAGATGTCTGTACCTTCAAACTTATGTAAACTTCTCCTCCTATAAAACTATATAATAATTTAGAAATAAAAATGGCACAAATAAATGAACGTTCACATTTTATTTGAATTTAACCTTCATACAAACACGAAATGTGAAATCACCGTCAAATAAACATAAAACTCTCACCTTTGTCAATATTAATATCTTTCACTTTAAGCTACAACATAGGCTGATTATTTTATTCTTATAGATTGAATTAAAAGTGCTTCAGCCAGGATAAAAAATATGAAAAATGCTCAGAGTTGCTGAAGAATACAGAAAAAGTGTGAGCAATAACAAGAACACATGTTGTTGGGGGTTGATGACACAGGCTCTAGAGGTTTCTGGCAAGAAATACAAGCTGGTCTACATTATCTGTCTTCAAAAATGCCCTTTTACATGTGACAATATTGCCACCTGTACTAAAAACTTGTGGCTTGAATACACAAGTAATGTTTTGCCAGTTGGCTTACTCTGGGGAAGTTCTTATGAGAGACTTTCCACCAATCCAGAGGATTTGAGTCATTGTCAGCATCTGGAGACAGAAAGTAATTGCTGAGCTCCCTCTCAACTGCCTGCTGTACACTCAAGCCTTCTGTGTTGGTACTTGTGGACCTGTTTGGAAAAAAGCTAGCCAGAGACCACTTTGTTTACTTGGCTGGTGTCACTGCTGCAGAAGCATCTCCCATGGCTTCTTCTCTGGACTCCTCTTCCCTTACCACAACAGCTCTCTCTCCCTTCAGCATCTCCAACACAGCTTTCTCTTTGATATATTTTCTCTTCTCCTCCTGAGTGTACTGAAGCTTGAATCTTGGGTCAACGAGGCATGCCGTGTCAAGTAGATCATCCGTGGCTGGGTCATCATACTTGTCATGCAAGTATCCCATCACTGTTGTCTTTATGGTCCTGGTGAGGTCTGTGTCATCCTCTGCTTCCTTCAAGATGGAGGTGTTGAAGAGATGCATCACTGGTTTTAGGAATGACAAACTGACATAAGACTCCCCGGACAAGGCATTGGTGAATTCGAGGAGCAGGCTTAGAGCTGCATCTACAGACTCTAAAACGTCCACATCTTGCCAAGTAGGAACCAGCGATCTTCTTGTCTTTTGAGAGGACCTCTGTGATGGCCCTTTTCTGCTCCAGAGTCCGCCTCACCATTTGTTGACGGGAGCCCCATCTTGTTGGGGTTTCACTGATGAGCTTGTGCTGTGGCAAGTGATGCTCATCCTGAGCAGCTGCAAGGTCCCGTTTCTTCTTCCAGGAGTAGGAGAAGGCAGCCACCACCTTTTTACCTACCCCAACTGCTCTGTCCACTCGCTTGTCTTGATGAACTTTCTCTGTAGACAAAGAGATAGAAAAATATTGCAATATATAGTTCTCATTTGTATTTTAACTACAAAATTTTATTTATTTATATTATTCTTACAGCAAAATCACAATTCTTCTGCTTATGTACATTTTGTTGTTTTTATTTCACACCTGATTTGGTAAACATCTGTTTCCATGCCAGTAAAACACCTTTGAATTTAATTAATATTACTGCTGTATGTATAAATCCATACAAATATGTATGTCTTGACTAAAGAATAAATGAATAGCCTATTCAGTCACTTAAATTGCAGGAATCACCTAATCAAAACTATAGGCCTACTAAGTAATATCTAGTCTCTGGGTTTGGTATCCACAGCCTACACAACACAGAGCACCTCAACTCAAGTGTTTTAATTATCAAATCAAATGCACATTACATTATAACACATGCTCAATGAACTTCTTATGACATGGCATGCAACAACCACATAGCAAGCATAAAATTGTGTGAATATAAACATACTATAAACAAATATAAAGAATATAAAAATAGCTAAACATACAAGCACTGATAAGCTACATTTAGGTTAGGCCTATTTTGTGTTAAGCATATCGCCTATTTGTTACTGCAATGATTGTAGTAATATATCATCATACCTTAAGCAAAATAACAACATAATACTCAAATGTATATTAACTGTGTATAACTTGCCAATAGCAGAGTTCAGTCAGTGCCCGAAGCATTGTAGCCTTGTCCATCTGTTCAACGCAGCGGCTTTGATGATATTGGTCCCGCTATCTGTGGTGATGCAAACCTGGCGCTCCTCGCTGAGTCCCCAGGAGGCGAGCGCGTCCGTAAGTCCGGCTGCAATTGCTTCGCCCGTGTGATCCTCGGGAAAGTAAACTGTCTGGAGGCATAAGCTGACAAGCTTCCAATCTTGGTCAATAAAGTGGACTGTCAGGCTCAAGTATGGTTCTGAGGTTCGGCTTGACCACATCAGCTGTGGTCGCAAAATATGACCCTGAATTCAGTTGCTCCTCCACCCTTTCCCTAACTTCACCGTAAAGTGTAGGTATAGGTATGCGGGAAAAATATTTCCGGACAGGGAGCTCGTATCTGGGGTCGATGATGGACATCATTTTCCTGAAGCCCACATTTTCTACCGTACTAAACGGCATCATGTCCTTAGCCAAAAAGTTTGTGACAGCCTTAATAATGTCTTTATTTCGTTTAGAGTGTTTGTCATAAGGCATGAATGCAGCAATCCGCATTTGCTGCATCGGTTTCTCTTTTGGCACAGCTGGTGATGGGGATGGGGGTTGCGGTGATATTTCAGAGATGGGTTGGCTTAAACCTTTATTGATGCCTCATCTTCTGACTCTCAGAACATTCTATCGGGTGGAACTGCTTCAGATGGTGGAACAGATTTGATATGTTCCCGCTGCAAAACGTATCATTACACTATTTCATCTGCTTTCTCTTAATTTGTGGAAGCTCGTTCAGTTGCATTTGTATGTCAGGGTCAGTGGTACTCATTTTGTAGCTAAAACTTGCCGTGTTGGAAGTTAGCCTAACACTGCCGAGCACTGGCTGCATGCCTGTGGTCTACGTCATCACGCACGTAGCTAATTGTGTTCTGCACATTCTCCTCGGCTTGAATACAACGAACTGATGCATGCGCCCTGAACGTCAGTCAGTGACAAATGTTTTGATGTATATCGGAAATGTGCTTAAAAATCATATCACCGTTGAATTATTGTCCAGGCCTAGGTGGTATTAAAGTGGAAAAGTTTTATTTAGGCTTTATATAATGTATTCTCTTCAATTAACTTGCCTTCCATGGTGTATTCTTGCCTTGCACCCACTGGTCCAGGGATTGGCTCCGGATTCACCACAATCCTGACCATAGTCAAGTGGTTACTGAAGATGAATGAATTAGAGATGCAACAATTGCTCAGCATAATCGATTTAGATCATGAAAAATTATCAAAGTGAATTTTTACATTCTTTGCATCATTTACTTAACCAGTAACAGAAACATACAGTAGCAAGAAAAAGTATGTGAACCTTTTGGAATTTCATGGTTTTCTGAATAAATTTGTAATAAAATGTGATCTGATCTTCATCTAAGTCAGGGGTATTGACAAATATAATGTGTCTAAAATAATAACACACACAAAAAAATTCGGATCCCTCATGTCTTTATTGAGAACAACCAAAAAAACCTCACAGTGCTTGTGGAAAAAGTATGCAAACCATTGAGTTAATGACCTCAAAAAAGCTAATTGTAGTCAGGTTTTAGCATACCTGGTATCTCGTTAAGAAAATGAGTTTGGAGGTATCGACTACAGCAACTGTGACTGATAAAAACCCCTCAAATCGTTGGAGTTTGCACTGCACAAGAAACACGCTTAAGTGAGGCATACCTCGCCAAAAAGAGCTTTCAGAGGATCTTCGATCAAGAATAGTTGATTTACATAAAGCTGGCAAGGGTCACAAAGTGATTTCAAAGACTTTAGAGATTCACCAGTCTACAGTTAGGCAGACATTCTACAAATGGAGACACTTTGGGACTGTTGCTATTCTACCAAGAATTGGCCGCCCAATCAAAATGACACCAAGAGTACAACGAAGGCTCATCAATGAGGTAAAGAAACAACCCTGAATGACAGCCAAAGATTTGAAGACATCATTGGAACTGGCTAACCTCTCTGTTCATGAGTCTACAATACGCAAAACATTGAACAAGCAGGGAATCTACGGCAGGACACCATGAAGGAAGCCACTGCTTACTAAAAAGAACATTGCTGCATGCCTGAAGTTTGCAAAAGAGCACAGTGACAATCCACAGCGGTACGGGCAAAATGTTTTATGGACTGATGAAACTAAGATTGAACTATTTGGAAAAACCCCACGGCACTATATCTGGCATAGAAAGGGCACGGCATATCATCATGAAAACATCATCCCAACCGTAAAGTATGGTGGAGGAAACACCATGATTTGGGCCTGCTTTGCTGCAACAGGGCCTGGCCAGCTTGTAATCATTGAGGGGAAGATGAGTTCCCAAGTATATCAGACAATTCTTCAGGATAATGTAAGAATGTCTGTACGTCAGCTGAAACGGTGTAGAAGTTGGGTGATGCAACAGGACAATGACCTAAAACACAGAAGTCCACAACAGAATGGCTTCAGGTAAACAAAATCCACCTTTTGGAGTGGCCAAGTCAGAGCTCAGACCTCAGCCCAATAGCGATGCTATGGAATGACTTGAAGAAAGCCATTCACATGAGATGTCCAAAGAATATGACCGTGTCATATTCTGCTAAAGCAGTGCCATGAAGAATGTGCTAAAATTCCTCCTGAACGATGTGCAGGTTTGATCCTCAGATACAGGTAGCGCCTGGTTGAGGTTATTGCTGCCAATAGGGGGTCGGTCAACCAGTTATTACCTCTAAGGGTTCACTTACTTTTTCCACTGCCATTTTTAATGTTGAATGAGTGGGTTCAATAAAGACATGAAAGATCTGAATTTTTTGTGTTATTCTTTTAGGCACATTATATTTGTCAATACTTAGATGAAGATCAGAGCACATTTTATGACAAATTTCTGTGTCCGTGCCAGCCATCTAGCAGAATAAAAATGAAAATGCATTTTAGTAAAAAAACATATGTATCATTTTCCTTTCCAACCACATAAAAGAAGTATAGCTGCAAGCAGCAATTATCGAGGTTGAGCACTTTTAGGGCCTTTAAGGACATGTGTAAAAAGATATTACTTAATACTGTGCAAGCCTATAAGCACCTAAATTTGTGAAAAAGCAAGATAGTTTAAAGAAATATATGGTAATTTACCTTAAAGACTTACCTTAAAGGCTACAACTAATGATTATTTTCATAAATGATTAGTTGGCCAATTATTTTTTCAGTTAATCGGATGGGGAGGGGGGGGACTTTCAGTACCTTTTATTTTTGTTTATTTAAAATAAAATCCACAAACTGAGTGCTAAAAATATAAACTTCAGGCTAAAACATTATACAACTGTTTCTCCCATTATATAACACTGAATAGGACCCAGTGCGCGCGCGCACACACACACCAGAATATATTATTCATTCCGGATTGTAGTTTAATACTGTGCTTTTTGTGCATATGTAAAAAAATTATGCATAAATACTTTATATACACATAAATAAAATATATAATAGTATTTATGCATTACTTTTTATGGATGCACAAAAAGTACTGAATTAAACTACAGTCCTAAATTAATAATAAAATCTCAACTTCACTGCAGCTTGTGGTTTCTGTTACTCACTTCCTTTAGACATATTATTTTAATTTTCTTTACTTTTGATCATAGTGTTTTACTTGGACATTACAGATCTTACTCCCACTCTGTATGACCGTGTCTACATCGCTTGTGAGGAGTTACGCGGCCTCGTTACTAACAGATCAATTCCGTTATAATAAACAACAGTTACACTGATGCAGCATATAATCACAATCAACTTAAATGAAACTAAACCTTTTAAGCAAATCGGGACAGCATCACTCATGATTCTGTGTTACACAAACAAGCTTTATAAAGTTTGATCTTCTCCGCGGTGTTTAATATAAAATTCTTCCCTGCCTTTGAGGACTTGGATGTCGCACACTTTCTTCCTCAGTCACTTGATGATGGTGACTGAGGTCATGTTGGGAATAAAAGGTAACGGTGACACAAACAGTAAAGTTAAGAAAGTTATTGTCGGTGACTCTGGGTATTGGGCTAATGCTAGCGGCGTCACATTACGTGCGTTTGACATCATGCGCAACTGACTAGGAAGCGGATACTATTTCGGTTAAAAAACCGCTAGTGTTATATTTCAGATGATATTACCCTTCTAAAATTCACACACTAGACAGTAGACAGTGCATAGTGCAAGTGTATAGTAGATCATTTGGGACCCAACTTTAGTATATACTCTCTGAAGAATGTTTTCGGAAGAGAAGTAACATTGTTGTTGCAGCTCTAACAGAGTGTGGATCAAACTTTTAGTCCCAACTGTTAATGCCTGAACATAATGACATTCTTAAACCTACATTTTTTTATTGAACATTTCTGCTGAACACTTCTGATGAATATTTCTACAGAACATTTCTACATTTCTAACTGACCATTTCTGCTAAACATTTCTGCAGAACATTTCTACTGCACCTTTCTGCTAAACCTTTCGAAATCACCTTTTCTGTTCTGTCCTCCCCTCCCTTTCCCAAAAATAAAAACAAATTGAGCAACAGCAGTGAACATTCACAGAATTTTTTTCATTTTTATACAAAGGAAAACAAAGTTAAAAATATCGAAAACCCACGACCCAGCTCATCATAGCTACCCATTAACTGTTGCTGGTTATAAAGATATTGTAAAATCCAACAACAGGCACTAAACTTTAAGTGGGTAGTGTCTGTAACTCCATTAAGTATGCAATAAAGGGATGCCATTTATGAAAAAACTTGTCCGTACAACCATTTATCGTATATTTTATTTTCTCGAATTTCAGAAAAAACATCACGTCCTTTATCCACTGGGAGATAGATGGGTATTTTGCAGACTTCCAATGCAACAGTAGGGAACGTCTTGCTATAAGGGATGTGAAAGCAATAACATCCTTTTGTATCGAGCTCAAATTAACTGAGGCTTTAGGAATCCCAAATACAGCAATCAATGGACAAGGCTTTAAATGTACCCTTAGAATAGTGGACATGATGGTAAAAAAAACAGACCAATAACCATGGAGATCAGGACAGAAAAAAAACATATGGCCAAGATGACAGGGAGAGGCATGGCATTTATCACACTTGTCCTCTATGTCCGGATACATCACAGACATTCTTGACTTGGACAGATGGACTCTATTTAAAACTTTGAACTGTATAAGTCCAAGACGAGCACAAGTGGTAGTCTGTACCCTCCCTATAGCATGTTCCCCGCACTCCTCACTTATCTGTACTCCTAACTCCGTTTCCCACACATTCCTAATTTTGTTACTCGACTCTCTACCTAGCGTCAGAATAAAATCATAAATCCTAGAAATCATTCCTCTCTGATGCGGATTATTTGAAAACAAGCCTTCCCAAGCCTGTTCAGGAGGCGCAGAGGGGGAATCAGAAAAACATCTAGAAACGAAGTTCCGTATTTGAAAATACCGAAAGAAATGCGTCAAGAGATCATAAGTGGATGCCAAATTGGCAAAGCTATCAAACACACCATCAGAATACAAATTTCTAACTTGTTTAATACCCTTGTCATACCACACTGAAAATGAGGAGTCCATACACGATGGGGGAAATAGATGGTTGTTGACTAAAGGACATAGAGGATGGACCTACAAATTTAAAATGTTGTCTAAATTGATACCAAGTCATAAGTGTGTTGAGGACAACAGGGTTATCAGTATATAGGGAAAGTTTTGTAGGTAAAGAGGAGTAAAGCAGAGCAGGTAAAGAAGATTCACTACAAGAAGATAATTCCAATTTAGACCAAGAATATCCAGGAGATTGAACCCACTATCTAAGTTTATGGATGTGCGCAGCCCAGTAATAGAATTGAAAATTGGGTAATGCAAGTCCTCCACTAAGTTTACACCCTCAGTGGCTTCCCTCCCCCCAAAAAATGTACTGTACTAATTATCTTATCCAATAAATCAAAGAATGATTTTGTGAGAGAGAGAGGCACTTGCTGGTACAAGAAAAGAAACTTCGGTAATATATTCATTTTGATGACATTGATCCTGCCAATTAGGGAAAGGGGTAAGTTACCCCAACTCTGAATGTTAGATTTAACCTTTGAGATAATTGGGGTGAAGTAACCTGATAAAAGTTTAGATAGAGAACGTGTCACGTTGATACCTAGGTATTTAAAACCTGACTGACTAAATTGAAACGGTAGATCTGACTGTTGGAGAGACAAAGCTGAAGTATTGACAGGAGAACAGTCGCTTTTATCTAAATTTAATTTGTAACCAGAGACAACACCAAAAGGCTCCAGAACATCCAAGCCAGAAGGCATAGAGGAGATAGGATCGGTTTCATACAATAGCAAATCATATAATATAGCGACAATTTGTATTCTACACCGTATCGAACTATTACTTTAAACAAGGAGGAAGATTTTAGTGCAATAGAGAGCGGCTCAATGGCAACAGCAAAAAGCAGAGGAGATAAAGGACAAACCTTGGCAAAACCTGTCCGAGCGCAAAATAATCCGAATAAGTATCGTTTGTCTGAACCCTAGCATTAGGGGTTGAGTAAAGGAGGCTAATCCAAGAAATAAACTTGTCCCCAAATCCAAACTTCCTCAGGACTGCAAACAAATACTCCCATTCGACCATGTTGAATGCTTTTTCAGCATCTAATGAAATCACAATCTGGGAGTGAACAGCTGAATGCTTTGAATAAATTATATTAAAGAGTGTACGGGTATTGAAAAACAATTGATGACCCTTTATAAAACCGTTCTGATCTTCAGATATAATATATGGAAGTTCATTCTCTAACATAGATGCCATTAATTTCGCCAACACCTTTACATCTGCATTAAGCAGTGACAGCGGTCTGTAAGAACTACAGGAGGATGGATCCTTACCCTCCTTTAGAAGCAGAGCTATTGTGGCTTGTGTCAGGGTTGGAGGCAAACCCCACGTTCCAAAGATTCATTGAACATAGCCAAAAGCAATGGAGCTAATTTTCCATTAAACGTTTTAAAACATTTAATTGGAAACCCATCCAGGCCAGGAGCTTTGTTAGATTACATAGATTTAACTGAAATTAAAATTTCTTCAAGAGAGAGTGGGGATTCCAATTGCATAGCAGTATTCGAATCAATAACAGGGTTACAGAGGTTTTGAAGAAATGCGTTCACTTTATTATTATCTGTTGGAGATTTGGACTTATAAAGCAAAGAGTAAAAAGATTTTAAAGTAGCATTAATTTCCATGGGATCTGTAGTGACAATATTATAAGTGTTTTTAATACTAGGTATGAGACGGGAAGTGGCCTGTCGCGCAGCTGATGAGCCAGTAGACGACTTGGCTTATCGCCATGTTCATAATATGAACCACGAGTACGTAACAATAAGCTTTCCGCCTCTTTAGTCGATATAAGATTAAATTCTGCCGGTAAGTCAAGACGCTGTAATAATGACATTCTACCCAAATTTCCTAATTCTCATCCTTCAGGAAATCACTTACCAAATACACAAATACTAAACATAAGTTGACGTGCTGGTAGCTGTTAATACACTGCAAATGATCAGTCACAATAATCACACTAGTAATACCATAATAATGCATTCTGATTAATTCAAACAAATAGTGGTTATGAACATGATAATTACTGGATAACACATGGAAGAAAATTTCAGTTGTTAAGGTATTATTCTTGTGGTTGTTTGTCCTGTAGGATCTATGGAATGTCCTGATGCCATCTGTGGAATGTCAATAGGAAATGAACAGGACTTATGCACTAGAAAGATCAAAAGGTCCCATTTCAAAGGAATGCTTCCCCTTTCTTCCTGAAGTTATCAGCTTTACCATTCTGTTGGATGAGCCATTTGGTCTTGTCCCATGTCTTAAATCAATGAGCTTGTCAGAGGTTTCTGTGGCAAACTAAGATAAGTTATTTTCTTCTCAGGATAGCTGGAATTAGGCAGACACAAATAGGCAGTGATTAAGTCGGCTACTTAGTGTCTGCTGAGTGATGGTCCAGTGTTTTATGGTTCTATTTTCTGAGTCTTTTGTCTGCCTTTTCACTTAGAATCCTTACATATCCTACAGGCATCAACCTAGATTCCAGGAGTTCTACATACTTGAAGCCGATGGCGTGTAGGGGCAACATCAGCATCCCTTTCTGTTTTCCAGGGCTGTGCTGTATTTAGGGCTGGGTGTGTTGGCTGTGTTAGGCGTGTCTTCCTCAAGCTCAGGTCCTCTACCAGAAGCCTGGTAGTTTGAGGGTTCTCTGCAGTATCTTAGCTGTTCCTAGCTCTGCACTCTTCGGACATAGACTTCAGATGTTGTACCCGGAATCTGCTGGAGCCACTCTCCCAGTTTGGCGGTCACAGCCCCTAATGCTCCTATTACCACTGGGACCACTTCACCTTCCACATTTGTTCCAGTTGTTCCTTCAACCCCTGTTACTTCTCTATCTTCTCATGCTTCGTCTTCTTACTGTCAGCTGAGATGACCCCATCTGTCACAACTGCTGTTTTCTGCTCTTTCTCACCCACCACTATGCTGTGTTAATTAGCCAGCAGCTGCTTGTCAGTCTGAAACTCGGATCTTAGCTCTTCTGTTCTTAACCATTTTCTGTGGCGTGTCGCATTGGGACTTGGGGACTTCTAATCCATACTCAGCACAGATGTTTCTATACACTATCCCAACCACTTCGTTATGCCTCTCAGTGTATGTTGTCCCAGTTTGCATTTTACACTCTCTACTACCAATCCAATTCCAAAAAAGTTGGGAGGCTGTATAAAATGTAAATAAATATAAATAAAAACAGAATGCAATTATTTGCAAATCTCATAAACCCATATGGGTTTGCAAACCCAAACCCATTATTCACAACAGAACATAGAAAACATATAAAATGTTTAAACTGAGTAAATGTTCTATTTTAAGAAAAAATAAGGTAATTTTGAATTCCATGGCTGCAACAAATCTCAAAAAAGTTGGGATGGGCGCAAGAAAATGCTGGAAAAGTAAGTGTTACTAAAAGAAACAGCTGGAGGAAAATTTTGCAACTAATTAGGGTAATTGGCAATAGGTCATTAACATGATTTGGTATAAAAAGAATATCTTAGAGAGGCAGAGTCTCTCCGAAGTAAAGATAGGATGGAATCTGGATGGAAGCATTTTTTGCTCTAAAACCTGTATATACCTTTCAGCATTGATGGTGACTTTCCAGATAAGCTACCCATTCCATAGGCACTAATGCACCCCCATACCATCAGAGATGCAGGCTTTTGAACTGAACACTGATAAAAAGCCTGATGGTACTCTTTCGTCTTTAATTTAGAGGATGCGGCATCCATGTTTTCCGAAAAATAATGTAATTCATCTGACCACAGAGCAGTTTTCCACTTTGGCTCAGTCCATTTTAAATGAGCTTTGGCCCAGATAAGACTATAACGTATGGGTTTAGGTGATCTGCAAATCTTTGCATTCTGTTTTTATTTACATTTTTACATTTTACACAGTGTCCCAACTTAAAATTGGGGTTGTATATGTTGCACTGTTTCAGGGGTGTCTTTGCACAGTCAGCACCTTGGGTCTTGTCGGTTGTGATAGACCCTTGTCTCTATGCAATTGGGGCTGTTCGTGTGCTGCCATGATCGTAACCTCTGTGCTGTCCTTTAGGCCGGCCTTTTCTAGCCACTGGTAGGATTTCTTGATGTCAGCCACTTCCTCTATCTGTTGTTGATGCATCCCCTGGATAGACTTAATCTTTCATGATCTCTTCTCTTCCCCCTCAACACCCTCTGTCTTCTGCTGCCTGAGGCACTCTCTTATAAGTTAATCCCAAGGGGCCATCTTCTTGATGTATTCATAGATGCTCCTTGTTTTATCCTGGATGGTGGTTCTGACACTCACTAATCCTCACCCTCTCTCTTTTTGTTGCTCATAGAGTCTCAGGGTGCTGGACTTTGGGTGGAACCCTCCATGCAATGTGAGGCGTTTCCCTGTCTTGACATCAGTGGCATTTATTTCCTCTTGTGGCCAACTTACTATTCCAGCTGGGTATCTGATGTCTGGTAGGGAATGCATACTGATGGCTTGGATATTATTCCTATTATTCCTATTATTAGGCTTCTCAGCACCTGTCTTACACTCTGGAGGTATTTGGCTGTAGCTGATCTCCTTGCATACTCATCGTGTCTCCCATTGGCCTGAGGCATACGAAAATACTTGTAACTTGTAGCATAACCCTGTATGCTATCTTGCTTTCTGGTAACTCCACCCCTTCAGTCCTGATCACCTTCCCTCTCTTTGCCACCATGTGGATATAGGAGGTGGCTGATGGTCATTCCACTGATAACCTTCATACAATACCCTTCTGAGCTTTGCTCATGTGCTGATTCATGTGCCTGCTCAACTTAACTGCTATGATGCCTGAGAGGAGTTTCAATGTTGTGGAGAGACAGGTTATTGTTCTATAGTTTGAAGTTGGCTGTACCTTTGTGGGGATCCTTCATGATCAGAATTGTCCTGCCCTGTATTAGCCAGTCTGGATGAATGCCTGTTGTTAGCAGGGCACTCATTTGTGTTGCGAGGTGACCATGGAGCACAGTTAGCTTCTTCAGCAATTAGGTGTGGATCATTTCAGGTCCTGATGCTATACTAGCACTATTTGTACTATTTGCACTATTGTTCTCTGCTTGATGTATCGCTTTGGTTGTATTTTTCTCATTTTGTAAGTCGCTTTGGATAAAAGCGTCTGCTAAGTGAATAAATGTACCGTAATTTCCGGACTATAAGCCGCTACTTTTTTCACACGCTTTGAACACTGCGGCTTAAACAATGATGTGGCTTATTTATGGATTTTTACGGGCTAACGAGCTTCATGCCGCCTGTTACACCACGGCCAGCAGAGTGCACTGTGGCACGGCTCCTGACTGGTCACGTGACCTTGTTTTGGTCCGCTCACTTCCTGCTTGAGCATTTAGTTTAGTTTAAATGTCTGTAATTTGCCTCAGGTGTCCATGGTTTGGTTTGATTATGTTTACTATTTAAACCCCTTGGTTACTGAGCACTTCGCTCAGTATTATAGTTGGTAAAGGTTAGATAGGTGATGTCGTTTGTTTCCATGCCTTGATTCATGATCTCGTTTTATGCCACGATTCCAGTTTCTCGTTTTCCGGTGAAGACCGAGTTTTCTTTGTTTATTGAGTTACGTGTTTAATAAATACTTTGATCTACACCTGCATCCGCCTCCAGTCCCGTCTCGTAACACCGCCAAAACATTTAGCCTCGTCACATCGGACCAATGAAATTACCGAACAGGTCACAGTGGACCACTGAAACTGTTCGAATTAAATCAAACGCACTCACACTAAAAAGAAATGCATATAATGTCGCTTTCAAGTTAAAGGCGATCGATCTGGCTGTCGAAGAAGGAAATAGAGCTTCTGCACGTAAGCTTGGCATCAATGAATCGATGGTGAGACGTTGGAGACGGCAGCATGAAGATCTGACTCAATGCAAAAAGATGACAAGCTTTCAGAGGTGGTGTGTGACGAAGTACCGGTAGGCTGAGGCTGTTCAATTCCGACACTGAAGAAGACTACTTTAGTGGTTTTAGTGTGCAGGAGGAAGATGAAGATAATCAATCAATCAATCAATCAATGAAGATGAGCGGTCAATGATTTTTTCCTGATAGGCAACTGTATTTACAGTACGTATTTAATTAAAAGTTAAAAAAATCTTTGTGTCAATATCTCATGTTACAACGTGGACACCTGCGGCTTATAGACAAATGTGGCCTCTATATGTACAAATAAATCAACTTTGCATTCATTTTAAACTACAGTTTTAAAAGGCCTGCGCGAGGCCCCATTTCGCGTGGCGGTTTGCATGGCATTTTTGTAACTTGCCGCACTCCGCTGCATCTGAAAATGAATGACTTCAAGGCAACTCTTGCCGAAAGGTACTATTGTACAGGTATCTCTATGATCCGTCCATGCGGGACCATAGACATAACCAGATGGCACTATATTCATGGAAAGGTTTTTAAAAAATAACTATTTCGATTTTCTTTGTACATACTGTTGAAAGAACAAATCCAAAGCTGAAAGTTTTTTTGGGGGTGTAGCATGTATTCATTAATCACTACACTATTACCACACTATTCTATACATAAAAACGTTTACATTGATGGGTAAACATACTGAGTAATCATTCTGTAATAACATTCTTTTGTCTCTTTGTCTCAGACATTTGCATTGATGGGCGAACAATCACCTGATTTTGTAAATGTGAGAAATGACATTTGCAGGAAGCACCCATTTTTTGCTTATCCATCCATCCATCCATCCATCTTGTATACCGCTTATCCTTCTCAGGGTCACGGAAAACCTGGAGCCTATCCCAGGGAGCATTGGGCACCTTGGACAGGGTGCCAATCATTTTTTGCTTATGTCTACCGTAATTGCTAACATTTACAAAATGGGCCTACAATAAATAGCAAGTCTATTTACTTAAAGCAACGGTCCATGTTTAATAAAAATCTTAATTAAATGAATAAAATAAAAAAATTTAGGTTGTTCATGTTCTCATATTTATAGCTATATTTTGTTGTAATGTGACACGTTATAATCTCAAGGTTTACTAGGTTTTATATGATTCTTGTATGATTCTTTGCTCTTTTTTCATACTGTGGGTTTTAGTGAAGTGCACTGAAAACAAACATAGTCAACAACAAACACAATAATTCCTCCTCAACATTAAGCAACTACACACGAGACCCTTGCTTGTAAGCGTTGCTATGGTTTTTCCGAC
Organism: Ameiurus melas; assembly: GCA_012411365.1. Lineage (NCBI taxonomy): Eukaryota > Metazoa > Chordata > Actinopteri > Siluriformes > Ictaluridae > Ameiurus > Ameiurus melas. Next base: position 17,728,655 of record CM022777.1, on the reverse strand, counting down.
AAACAAGTTCTCTTAGCTGCTACTTGTTGGTTTGTTGGATGATTACTCCGAGTGGCCCCCTTTTGTTTCAAAGAATATTACAACTGCGAGCATGTCAAATATAAACACCTCGTCTGTTTGGGGAGGTGTGGTGCAGTCAGCAGAGTCAGAGCCAGGCAGAAGTATAAACAAGGCTTTAGCTATATGAGGATAAAGTTGATGGTCCAGAAGCATCTGAAGCTTTTCTTTTAAAAAATCTGTCCATATTCTTTTTGCACTACACATGCATTGTCATACGCTGATAATTAGGATAAAACACATGCATATGTTATGTATACTGTTGTTGACGTGCTGCTGATAGGTCAGCTTGGGGGTTCAAAGGGGAGGGAATTATTTTTTCAATATAATATTTTATTATTATGCGTGTGTGTGTCTGTCTTATTACTTCTGTGTCTGTATTATTATTTCAGACATCAGATATTTCTCATATATATTAAATGTTTTATACACATACACTCAGCAGACAGCACACCAAGGTGCTGCAGCACCCCGGTTGTGAAACACTGCTCTAGATTATGAAATATTTGCTGACAGAGCACTGTTTTTTATCTATGCATTTATGCAGAACTATACTCAAATTGCAGTCACTCTTGGAGATAATTAATAATTAATTTCCATAGAGCTGTAATTGTTTAGATGTTTATTAGCGAAATAAAGGTTATATAGTAAATTATAATATTATTTAAGTAATTCAAATGAGTGGATCTTGTTAAAAAAGACAGAGAATTAATTAAAGTGGTGCACTGCAGTGGCGCTGGAGTGGTGATCCTGTCCGCAATTCTCAAAATGTCCACAAGATGTCTCCATTTACCGGTAAAACCGATATTTAAAAAACGATCCGATTTTGGAAAAATGCTTAAAAATCAGGAACAATACCAATAAAACCGATTATCGACTGATCTCTAATTGTGTGATGCTGCTTTCTCCCATATGTCCTTCAAGTATCACTCAGTCTCAGCTCTGGGTGGGTCTGTCCTTGTGCTGTAACGGAGACAACCGAAATTTTTTTTTATAGTATATTGAGTCTGGGACACTGCACACTCTGGTTCTGGTATAATCTGAGAGATTATATTTGCAGATAATAAACAAAATGAAGTGTGAGTGATATTGTGTTCTGAATTCATGTTTGATAAAACACAAGTTTCATACACATCTCGTCTCTGAGATCTCGTCTCTGTGACAAAATCGATTGGCTTATTGATGAGAGGTGTGCTATGACTTTTGGAAGTGACCGGAATGTCGACATTCCCGGTACAGAAGATCAAATTCGGTAAATTTCCCATAGGCTTGCATTGAGTTTCGAAAGTATTGGCCCTCTAAAGAAAAAGCTCTAAAACTTTTGCCTCCGTACACATTCGGCTGTAAAATGTATTGGCACCCGATCTGTTCGGCACTCAGAAGTATTGGAACCCTACCTATAGGGCTTCACACCAGCGGTGCTCAGGCCATAATAATAATAATAATAATAATAATAATAAATAATAATAATAATAAAATAAATAAATAAATGGTGCAGATCCAATAGGGCCTCGCACCAGCAGTGCTCGGGCCCTAAAAAGGGGATATTATATGAGACTATTCAACTATTGAGACTGATTTAATGAATTCATATTGTAAAGGCCTAAATATCAATTGTATGGCCCTCATCAACTTCTATTAACAAGCAAGTAACCTCAGGCAATAACAAAACACAACATATTCCAATATGTAGTAATTTTTCCCAAAAGTAAGCCAACATTCAAAAACATGGTGGGAAAAATAAGTTCACCATATAATTCAGCAACATATAGAACCACCTTCAGCAACAATAACTTGAAGTTATAACGAAGTTTTCTGTAAGAGTTGATCAGTCTCTCATATTGTTTTGGAAAAATTGTGGCGCACTCTTCTTTACAACATTGCTTCAATTCATTGCTGTTTGAGGGCACTCTTCTATACACAGCACTCTTAAAGCCGCAGCATCTCAAGGGGTTGAGTTCTGGCCTTTGACTTGGCCATTCCAACACCTAGAATATTATTTTTTTTTTTCTAATTCGGCCATTCAGATGCCAATTTGCTAGTGTACAGACACTTGCCCAGAATATACATTGCACTCACTTACTTAGTTGTAATGTAGATGAATTAGTTGTGCCTGCCCGAATAAGGGGCGCGGACATAATCCTCCCTGTTGGTCAATATATGAGACCACCGCTGTGTTGTCTGTAAACACATGGTGACCTCTCAATTGAGGAGGAAGGAATTTCAGTGCTCCAGCCCGTGATGAAGGTGTCTGTCATTACTGTTTTGAGCTATGGAGATACCCCTAGAGTGTGACCCAAGGATTCAAACTGGGGACACTCAAATTCTCAGAGTATGTAGGCATCTCCACTTGACACTGATTACTCTCAGAGGTTTTGTCCTTAGACAAAAACCCAAATTCTCAGCCACCACTGAACGGCCTCCTGTGCAACAGGCCCAGTGGTATGATGTTGGCTGTCTATAAGCTCCAATATTCTCCCATAGAGACTGGAGCGGATGCCAAGATCTAGCTTTATCATGCTCAATGTTGATAGGATTGACCCTACGCAGGTCAGGGATAGAAACACTCTCATTGTAGTTGAAGCCTTATAAATCCTAGAAAGGTTGTCCACTGCACAGGAGAAAGCATACTTTTGAGGTTCAACCTGAGCCCCAAGCTCTTCATGTGGGTGAGAACAGCATTTCGATGTTGAAACACCAGTTCCATGGATTGTGCTAGAATTAACCAGTCATTCAGGTAGTTTAGTACACGGGTGCGAGGGCATAAAGCTAGCGATATGTCTATGTGGAAATATGCACCTTTTTAGATCTATTGTCACAAACCAGTCCTCAAACTGAATTTGAATAAGTTTGGGCATCAGCATCTTGAACCTGTATGTCCGAAGAGTACAGTTCAGATGACACAGATCTAAAATTGGCTGCATAATCCTATTTTTTGCGGACCAGGAAAAAACGATGTCAAAACATCATGGAATGAGGTAAATGTTCTATGGTCTCTTTGTCCAAAGGGATCTTACTTCCTGTGCTAACTTCGGGCTTTAGTCTGTGTTGACTACTGTGGTGAGCACACCTCTGAACCAGGGGGTCAAGCTCTAAACTGGACTTGGTAATCCTTGTCTACGGTAGACAGAACCTATGGAGACACATTTGGCAGTAGTTTGCTAACTTTTAGTGACGTTAACTATCCCAAATTATATTGGAGGGAAAGAATCAGATTTTTGTTGCACTTTGACAGCTCGCTGACCAGAGAACACTCTGCGGGGGTTAGCGGGCTATACTCGCCTTTTGTGTCTCCCTTGCTCTAGTCCTGGCCCAGGCTCCACTCGTGGATGCTAGTGTGAACTCGACACAGCAGGGAAGGAACTGCCTGAATGCCGCCATATGTTTAACTCACTCAGCAGGTCCTCTTGGTAGGCCTGCAACACTGTCATTCACTGCAGTGACCCACAAGCAAGACTGCTACTGCATAGGCCTTGCCCACCAGTGCCACGATGGCTTGGATGGCAAAGCCGGCCCCTCTAAATTACCTGCCATCGATGGAGAGAGGTACCTCGCATGGCTCAATAGCCATGCCATTCATTCCCCATGATGGCCGAATAATCCAACATCGTGGGATTATAAATATGGCTTACATTTTACGAAATATGGCTTACATTTTACGACATCTTACGATGGCCTGACATTTTATCATGCACTTCTGGAAGAAAGGGGAGTTTTCTGCAGTGTGAAGGACTTATTTTCACTGGGGGAAAAAGCTCATCCAGCCTTAGTAATCACTTGAAGCAGCTCTTTATATGCTGCTGTCAGTTTTTAGTACACCATTCTGGCTCCTCGGAGTCAGAGAGGAATTATTACTATTATTTTTGTGTCTGTTTTTTTCCATATTTTTTTTACTTTTGGCTTTCTATAGCGGAAGGAGGAGTCACGGTGTGAGCTCCAAAATCCAGTGCAGAGCCTGGATCCTCTTCCAGATCCATAAGAGAGTACCCTGGACCTGAGACGGCTTGCTGCAGAGAACAATACAAGTAGTGCTACTATACAAGATCCATTAATTGAATACCAGAGGAAGCAAAGTGCACAGAGTAAAGGTGTAAGTGCGTTGAAGATAGTGAGAGATTCTGCAGTCCGGATTGAGATTGGAAGTGCATTCCACCACTGGGGAATGGTAAGCGTGAAGGTTCTGGAAAAGGACCTTACGCCATGCTGAGTGGGAACTACTAAACGTCGGTCGCTAGTCGTTCGCAGATTGCAAGAGGGAGAGCTTGCTTCTTTTTCAGAGAAGCGAGTGAGTCGCTAGTGGAGCTGCCTAATGTAAAGTGTTATAATGGCCCTAGACACTTCACACAGAAATTGTGCACTCCTCCCCCATGATGAAATTGGAGCGAGATGTAACATACTTTCTGAATTCTCTAACTCATATTTTTCTTTCTTGCTCATTCCTTTTTTTCTCTTCTCTTTTTTAAAAATGTAAATATTTATATAACGCGACATACTTGATATGGCACCTGATCATGGCAGGCCTATAAATAGGCATGATTTTATACAAGCTTCAGATGCTGATCGCGTATGAGGGGCGCTCCCCATAGTGTTATGCTAAATGCAACGTGGAGTTCCCTTCGAAAAGGAACACAGGAAATATGTTCGTTATTTTAAAAATCTTTAATATTTAACACATATATTGACCTATGGAGGCTGCCATTAAGTGCTGCAATGCACTCTGAGTTGATGACGTAATATTGTTGCACTTGAGCACTCAAAAGAATTAGCTACTAGCCCCTGCAGCAGGAAAAGAATGCCACACTGAGCTGATTTTGGCTGTAATTTTCTAGTTCTTATGTGCTGTATTACAGGGGACATCTGTAAATATAATAAAATCTATAAGCCAACGTTTTTTCTGAATATTCTCATAATGTAAAGCTCCTATAAATTAGCCTCAAACGGCTATCGACGGCATACCCAAAGTAAAATGAAAGCTGTTTGTTTTCTGTCACGGATCGGTAATTGAGGCGTAAGGAAGTGCAGGTAAAGACGTTTTATTAAAGGAGGTAGGCAGACAAATCCAAAACATGAAACAGAGGCAGGCAATAGGTCGGGCGATCAGCAACAGGCATAATCAACGTAGGAGTCAAAATCGAGGTCACTAGAAAAGAGGTCAAAACACAAAACATGAAACGTGAACAGGGAGAGGAGAGGCGGGAAACACCAACGTGGTAATTGTGGAAACTAATCTATGTCAAACTAAACTACCTTTATGACAACTACTACCTACTATAATGTTCCACGCCGTGTACGAGGGGTATATATCGCAAACATTATCAGCGTTAAGTGCTGCCCACTGAAACCAATGTAGACACACCCTCTAACAACAACCAATGACAAAACAGGGAGGAGACAGAACAGAAACATAACAAATGCACGTGTCTACAGCAAACACTGTCAGTCATCAGAGCGTGCGCTCTCTGAGCACTCGCGCACCTGGCTCGTGCGCGCGCACACACTCCAGCTCTCTGAACCCGCTGCAGCGCTGTCTAAAATGGAGATCGTGACACTCAGTACACACTTAGAATATAACTTGATTATAAAGTGTTCTATGGCTTTAGATTATACATCTAAATATTGATTGTACATATACATTATGCTTGGGTCTGTGTGTTGTTGCATCCATTCATTTTTCCTTTTTTAACCCAAGAATAAAAAACTAAAAATGAACGATTGATGCAACTGTACATACCAAAGGCTGTGCAAAATTTTTTATATTGTCATATTTTTGACTTTTTTCTACTTTATTAAACACTTGAAACATTATTGTAATTAATTAATTACATGAAATCATTATCCAGATGTTAACAATATACAGCTTATTATATAACCACAGTGGATTATTTTGGGATATCTTTTTCTTGTGGTATGGTAGGCATGGCTACATTTTAATGTTTTTGCTTTGAGTCTTAAAAATGCAAAAATCTCATTTTTAGTGCTAAATCTCATTTTTCTTGTTAAAATGCATCTAAGGGGAGAGTGCTGAAATTAAGGATTCCTGTCCCTTCTATGGTGACTTCGATGAAATTTCGGGTACAAGCTGAGATCTGAGTTCTTATGAAGTTGTAGTGTGAACAAGAAAGGGTCTGAGATCTTCATTGCTGAAGAGGACCAAAAAAAGAACTGGGTTCTCTTTTGAGTGTGCTCTATAAAAGGAGTGAGGTAACTTTTGGCTTGTTCCCTTTCTGGGTCACACTGGGTTTGGTTCTTTTAAAACGTACTATATTTGAAAACACCCATAGACAAAAAGATAAAAATTTGGTATTCAACATTGCATTTAAAAAACACAACACCCGTTCATTTTTTGTTTTTCATTTATGGGTTAAAAAAGGAAACGTGAATGGATGCAAAAATACATGGATCTGCTTGCTAGCTAATAGTGATTATTAGATTATGCTTTTAAGTAATAATTCTAAATGTTATCTAAATATTAATCATACATATAGATATTTGCGTGGAAAGATTACAGAAATAGATTTTCCACAAAAGAAACAACCTAAAAAATGTTATTGTTTGTCTTGTTGTGGATAAAATCAACCTTTTTAGCCTAAGTCAAAAACTTCAGAGTCAGAGAGTTTAGTAGATGTCAAATGTGAATAAACTTTATTGAAAACCAATAAAGTGTGACTGTGCAGAGAGTCCAAAATGTACATACACAAACATGTCTTTTATATACCCCCCTAAAGCAGTAAAATTATCCCTAGGTGTGGCATTCAACTTTTCTTTTTAGAACAGACCAATTTCCATTGCCTTAACTAATTATTCCTATCCATATGATACCCCACGTTTGTGGTGCATGCACAGCCAGTTGTATGTTCTTCAAAGGTTTTACCAGACCTGGGTTCACCATGTCACATAATTCACCATGTCACATAATTCACTCCATAGCCTCTTCTTGGTACCCTTTCTTCGAACTCTTATCTCCTATGTGACTGATTTGCAAGCCCAGGGGGCCCAATTCAGAAACCCAGTTCTGGAATGTGTCTAATTTATTGTCATAAAGTGAAGCTGCGTTTAGACAAACACAAGCTCTTAATTTACTACCATAGACTGAATCTGCTTTAGACAAGCCCAAAGCACCTAATTTACACACTTAGAAGTGAAGCTGAGTTTAAACAAAGAAAGGTTCTTACTTTACACACTTTGAAGACCGCCTGTTTTATAGTTTTAGATTTGCCAAAGAAAGCAATTAGGCCTAGTGTTTAGTAAGACACAGAATTCTTCTAACTCAATCCACATTCATAATATAACTTGATCAAACATTGTTCTATGGATTTAGATTATGGTTCTACATATTGATTGTACATAGATTATGCTTTTTAACCCATACTGATTATTCAATTATGCTTTAAGTAGTAATTCTAACTGTAGGTTACATATTGAGTACACTTCATTAACATATCTAAAAGTGAGTTATATATATTGATTACACTTCATAGATATTTTCTAAATATATTTTCCATATTTTTCCCCCCTGTGGGACTTACTAAGCCCCACCTAGCTTGAGAGAGTAATCTCACAATCCAGTCTCGTCATTTACACTAACTGTGACAACACGTAGACTTGAGGTGGATGCAGGTGCAGGTCAGTCTTTATTCA
>CM022777.1:17518460-17715960 GCA_012411365.1 Ameiurus melas | reverse complement strand
TTCGGTGCAGCAAACTCACTCCAGAAGTTCAGCGAGGATCTCTGAATGATCCAATGTTGTCCTAAAGGACTGATGGTGATAAATAGAATCCACCTGTGTGTAATCAAGTCTCTGTATAAATGCACCTGCTCTGTGATAGTCTCAGGGTTCTGTTGAAAGCGCAGAGAGCATCATGAAGACCAAGGAACACACCAGGCAGGTCCGTAATACTGTTGTGGAGAAGTTTAAAGCCGGATCTGGATACAAAAAGATTTCCCAAGCTTTAAACATCCCAAGGAGCACTGTGCAAGCGATCATTTTGAAATGGAAGGAGAATCAGACCACTGCAAATCTACCAAGACCTGGCCGTCCCATCAGAGATGCAGTCTCTTGTGGCAAACTTTAGACGAGACTTTTTATGGATATCTTTGAGAAATGGCATTCTTCTTGCCACTCTTCCATAAAGGCCAGATTTGTGCAGTGTACGACTGATTGTTGTCCTATGGACAGACTCACCCACCTCAGCTGTAGTTCTCTGCAGTTCATCCAGAGTGGGCCTCTCGGCTGCATCTCTGATCAGTCTTCTCCTTGTCTGAGCTGAAAGTTTAGAGGGACGGCCAGGTCTTGGTAGATTTGCAGTGGTCTGATACTCCTTCCATTTCAAAATGATCGCTCAAACATAGAATGTCCAATCTGCTCCAACATTCACATGTTTGATAAAAGTCATGGCCTGAAGACATGCCAAGATTCAGTAATGGGCATAGTGCCATCTACACCCAACAACGAATAAATTTTTTTACATGGTGATACACTCTTAACAAACTTTACATATTTGATAGGAATCCTGGCCTGAGGACATAGACGTGTCAATATTCAGTTATAGTCATAGCGCCACCTACTGGCAATAGGAAAATGTCAAAAACAACTATATAACGTCTAAAAAATGGAATGACTTTTCCTTGGCAGAGCAGCCCCAACATGCACCCAGGTGCCAGGGTCCGTTCCTCGCGATTTGCGGATTTAATTGGAAATTAAAATCAACCTTTAAATAAAACAAAATTAGAAAAACTCAATTTTTTGTGTAGAACAATAATAGTCAGTGACTTGGTTTTTGACGGCTTAGTTCTCATACTCCTTCTTGCAGTATCAAAGTAATAACCACAACACGACAATAGGCTGTTCAAGGATATAGCATTTATTGCAATAGAAAATAATAAACACAGATTAACTATGAACCTAATTCTAAAATGGGGACAGATTGTGATGAACTGGCCTTGGTATTAGGATCCATGTGCAGAACGTTTATTGAAACACACAAACAAACAAACCAAAATGGCAAGTAGTGAGATCTACTCGAGGTGCAGGCACATAATTAATGTGTAATTATGGGTAGATGTGTTGAGGTAATCTGAGGAAATTTCACCACATGCTTCATGAATTACCTCTCACAAGTTGTATTGGCTTGATGGGCACATTTTATGAACTATAAGCTACACCCACAACAGCTAAATAGGTTTGAGATCTGGTGACTGCGCAGGCCAGTCCCTTACAGATACCAGAATACCTGATGACTGATTGTTCTGTAAATACTGCTTGCATAGTTTGGAGCTGTGCTTTCAGTCACTGTCCTGTTGTAGGAGGGACTTGGCTCCAATCAGTTGCCAATCCACAGGGTATACATGGCATTGCAAAATGGAATGATGCCCTTCCTTGTTCAAGATCCCTTTTATCATGTATAAATCTACCACTTTTTCTCCACCAAAACTCCCTAAGACCATCACCTTTCTTCCACCATACTTGACAGATGGACTCCTTCAAGCACTCCTCAGCATCTGTTAATTTTTGTCTGTCTCAAAACTGTTCATCTTTGTGTTCCAGACACCTCAAACTTAGATTTATTTGTCCATAACACTTTTTTCCCCCCAATCTTCCTCTGTCCATTGCCTGTGTTTGTTAGCTCATCTTAATCTCTTCCTTTTATTGGCCTGTCTCAGATATGGCTTTTTCTTTGCAACTCTGCCTAGAAGGCTAACTTCCTGGAGTCGCCTTTTGACTGTTGATGTTGAGACAGGTGTTTTGTAGGTACCTTTCAGTGCACCTGCCAGTTGAGGACCTATGTTTCTTAAACTGTACTTGTCTTCTTGCTCAGTTGTGCATCAGTGCACTTTACTTTTTATAGTAGTTAGAGCCGGTTTGTACTGTTCTTTGAAGAGAGTAATACGTCACTGTATGAAATCTTAAATTTCTTAGCAATTTGTTGCATGGAATAGCCTGCCTTTCTTAGAACAAGAATAGATTGATGACTTTCAGAAGAGAGTTGTTTATTTCTGGCTATTTAAAGTCTGTAATTGAACAAATACTGAGGCTACAGATATTGAATTAGCCTAATGAAGGCCACTTTTATTAATAATCAGCACAATGGATTTCAGCTGTGCTAACACAATTGCAGAAGGGCTTTCTAATGATGAGTTAACCGTTTTAACTTGATAAACCTGGATTAGCTATCACAATTTGCTATTGGAGCACAGGAGTGATTGTTGCTGAAAATAACTCTTTACACCTATGTAGATATTCCACTAAAATTCAGTTTCAGCATTAACAATATCTAGACTGTATTTCTGATCAATTTCCGGTTTTGTTAATTGAAAAAAAGTGTGCTTTCTTTCAAAACGAAGGGAATTTTTGTGACTTAAAGGGAGTTTAAGTGACCCCAAACTTTTGACCAGTAGTGTTGTGTATGAGGGAAAGAGAGAGTATGTGCATCTGTGTGTGTGGACGCATGTGCTGCTTTAGAGTTTGCATGTCCATTTGCATCTTTGCGCTAAGCTAATAAAACGCTAAGCTAATAAAACACTAATTACCATGAACCACGTGATGTGGCCTCCTGGTATGTGAAAAAATGAGAGCATATCTATGGAATAGAAATATGGCGGACACTTATTTGTAAGTGAATGCAGATGCGGGCAGGATAATCCCTGACTTTAAAAATAATGCCTAGTCTAGTCCAGACTCGATGCAGTGTCTCATGCATGCCATTCAATTGTAACCTAAGTGTAATGCTTTTATTTCAATGTGAACCATAACACTGTGCTAACCAAGGTTTTTTGTTTTTTTGTTTTTTGCAAGAAATTGATTGATTGTGGGTGTTGGCAGGTTTTTAGCACAGACATTTCAAATGCTATTTAGGACTTGATATACATACTACTAGTTCTGGTGAATGTGTAATTCTTATAAATTAATATGTTCTTGTTTCCTGTGAAACTCAAACCATTATAGAAAGTTCATGGGATTTTTTTCATAATGTTTGCACATTGCACACAAGGAATTACAGGGTGTGCAACACACTGCGTTAAATAACTTTATAATCAACTAGAGCTAATCATAAGTCATCTAAAGCACAGACTACTTCTATTATTCTGTTGCCTCCACTTGAAACTATGTGACTATGGGATCTGCTCCCATTCCTCCTCTGACTACAGTCAGAGTGAAGTACAGAAGTGGCAACAGCTATGTTGTACAAGGTAAGGTAGGCAGTAAAACTGCTCACCAGATTTGAATAACACAGGGTGTGACCGCATGCTTTGGTGTATATGATTACATAATGAACTAAATTAATTACAACTAGTAAAAGCATAGAATAACTCCAATATATTAATTCCTCTGCATTGAATGTCTACTATCAAGTGTGGAAGGATCTTCTGGGTGATTACCGAGCATTACTGGATTCAATTCAATTTAATTTTATTTGTAAGGGGTTTTTACAATAGACATTGTCTCAAAGCAGCTTTACAGAAATGTCAACATGGTATTCAGATATGAAAGGTGCAAGTTTATCCCAACTGAGCAGGCCACTGAGTGGCGACGGTGGCAAGGAAAAACTCCCTAAGAGTTAAGAGGAAGAAACCTTGAGAGGAACCAGACTCAGAAGGGAACCCATCCTCATTTGGTTAACAGCGGATAGTGTGAAAATGTTCATTATGGATTTATATGAAGTCTGTTTGGTCTTAGAAGTGGTCGTAGTCCCAGCAATCTGGAATTGGAGTAGATGAGCGCTCCATCCAGAGGTAGGACATCCGAAACGGATCAGGCAGGTCCGGAGAGCAGAAAGGATCAGGATCTCTAGTATCTCCATAAAATCGTGTCTGGCTGGGCAGAAGGAGAGAGGGAGAGAAAAGATTATTAGGACAGTGCTTAGCGTGACAAAAAGTCTAGTGAGGGTAGGCTTGAGTCAACAAATACGTTTTAAGCCTAAACTTAAACACTGAGACTGTGTCTGAGTCCCGAACACTAATTGGAAGACTGTTCCATAACTGTGGGGCTCTATAAGAGAAAGCTCTTACCCCTCCTGTAGCCTTCGCTATTCAAGGTACCATCAGATAGCCAGCATCTTTTGATCTAAGTAGGCGTGGTGGATCATAGAAAACCAAAAGGTCGCTTGGATACTGTGGTGTGAGACCATTTAGTACATTATAAGTTTATAATAGTATTTTATAATCAATGTGAGGTTTCACTGGGAGTCAATGCAGTGTTGATAAGAACGGGGTGATGTCGTATCTTCTGGTTCTAGTTAGGACTCTAGCAGCTGCATTCTGGACTAAATGGAGATTGTTTATGCTCCTACTGGAACATCCAGACAGTAAGGCATTACAGTAATATAGTCTAGAGGTTACGAAAGCATAAACTAATATTTCTGCATCATGTAGTGACAATATATTTCTTACCTTAGAAATATTTCTGAGATGAAAGAAGGCTGTCCTAGTAATATTATCTACATGAGCATTAAATGATAGTCTGGTGTTAATAATCACACTAAGGTCTTTTACTGCTGCACATGATGAAACAGAAAGACCATCCAGAGTAACCATGTGATCAGAACGCTTACAGATAGTCCTAATAAAAGTATTTCTGTCTTATCAGAATTAAGTGAAAGGAAGTTAGTTAGCAACCTAAGCAACCTACAACCTTTTCTAATATCTTAGAGATGAAGGGGAGATTTGATATTGGTCTATAGCTGGACAGTTGAGAGGAGTCAAGGTCAGGTTTGTTTAATTTAAGTGATTTAGGGACATAGACAGTGCTCAGGGAAAAAATAATTATATTTAAAAGTGTTTCAATTACTCCAGGACAAATTTATTTAAAGAAACATGTAGGTACAGGATCTAGTATGCAAGTTGATGAATTTGCTGAAGAGATTAATGAAGCTAGTTCAGTCTCTCTAAGCGGAGCAAAAAACTCTAAACATTGATCAGATATTGCTATATTATCATCTAATGGGTTAGTTATAATACTGTCTGTTTTTAATTTAATAGCCTGAATTTCACATCTAATATTTTCAATCTTACCAATGAAAAATTTCGTGAAATCTTCACTGCTATGTAATGATTGAGTGTTTCTCTCTGTAGTGGTTTTATTCCTAGTTAATTTTGCTACCGTGTTGAATAGAAATCCAGAATTGTTTTTGATGTCTCCTATTGAGGTGGAGAGATAGACTTTTCTAGCATTGCTAAGAAATTTTCTATAGTTCAGGAGGCTCTCCTTCCATGCTGTTTGAAATATTACCAACTTGATTTGACACCATTTACATTCTAATTGTTGAGTGGTCTGTTTTAAGGTACGCGTTTTATTATTATTCCAGGGTGCTAGTTTTTTTTCTCTAATTAGTTTTCTTTTGAGTGGAGCCACTCTAGCTAGCGTGTAGCGGAGTGTTGACTCTAAGCATTCAGTTGCCTGATCGAGTTCTATCAGATCAGACGGTGATCCAAATCTAATTGATGTCTCTGCAAGGTTATTTATGAAGCTCGGTGCAGTAGCTGATGTGAAAGTACGTTTTACACAGTGGCGAGGAAGAAATATTATGATCAATACATATTATGAACGAGATAAAAATAATGGTCTGAGACAACTTCAGACTGTGGAAAAATGACAATATTTTCCATATTTAATCCATACGTTAGTATGAGGTCAAGAGTGTGACCACCATTATGAGTAGGTCCGATTACGTTCTGATTAATCCCTACTGAATCTAAGATGGACACAGCTGCTGTTCTCAAAATGAATATTAAAATCACAGACGATTAATGCTTTATCTACAGACACAACCAGGTTTGAGATAAAGTCTGCAAATTCACTAAGAAATTCAGTATATGGCCCTGGGGGTCTGTAAATAATAATTAGAGGAATTTACTTATTTTTTGTGGCTACATAAGTTATGTTGGTATAAATAATTTCAAAAGAATTAAATTTATGACTAGGTTTTTGTGTGATGCCTAAATTTTGACAATGGATGAGACCAACACCTCCTCCTCTACCAGTTGAACGAGGCTGATGCCCATAACTGTATCCAGGAGGACTGGCTTCAGATAATTCTATGTACTTGTTCGATTTAATTAAAGTTTCCATAAAACAAATTACATTCCTGATAAGGGATAATTTCGTTAACAATAAGAGCCTTAGACGCAAGAGATCTAATGTTTAATAGTCCTGGCTTCAGATTAAAGGTGCTGGATGTGCATTCAGTATGATCTAATTTGATGTTAAATAGGTTGCTGAAACAGTCTTTCCAAAATTTTCTATGTAATTATATAGTTCGGGGAACAGACACAGTCTCTATAGTATGTACTACAGGTGTTGGACTATTAATTGAACATTGCTTATTATGAATGTTGTTATTGTAGGAAGTTGTACTTATGGTATGCAGTCACTTAGTGTGTTACACTTTGGAGATGATGTCAGACAGTAGTTCCGTTTCGAGGCTGCTGGGGTGCAGGACATCAGGAGGAAACAACCTAGAATGGGCCCAGAACAGATTCCAGTTATTAACAAACACCAGATTCTGTTCAGTAAACCAAGAAACAAACCAGTCATTTAAAGCTAGAAGTCTACTGAACTTTTCAGCTCCATGTCTGTATGTGGGAAGAGGTCCAGAGACGATGATCTTCGTGGGGGGTGATCTGCCTTGTACGATCTCGATCAGGCTGGCAAAGTCCCTCTTCAGAACCTCAGTCTGCCGCCGCCTGATGTCGTTCGCCCTCGCGTGCAGGACAACCGATCCAATTCGCTTGTGCCAGACAATACATGGTGGTCTCATGTATCAACCACGATGGAGGGTCACATTTGCAACCCCTGTTCAGGCAGGTGCAACTAATTCTTCACTGAACAGAGGGAAAGTTTTTGTCAGTGAGTGCAATATTCATTCCGCTTAACCGGAATATAGAAGCAGACATCCTGTCAAGGCAGGGGCTGAGGCCCGGGGATTGGAGGCTCTATCCACAAGTGGTGGAGTCCATATGCTGGAAATTCTGTCAAGCGGATGAGGATGTGTTTGCCTTTGAGGAGAGAGCACACTGCCCGCTGCGGTTTGCCCTCACTCCTCTCGCACCATTAGGGCTGGATGCTGCGGTATACACGTGGCCGAGGTCACGTCTGTACGCCTTTCCCCCGATTGAGAGTTCACCAAGTCTCTTTCTGCTGCTAGTAGCACCTTATTGGCCAGCTCGAATATAGTTCTCTGAGGTAATATCCCTGCTAGACAGCACTGACTGGGAGATTCCCTTATGTAGGGACCTACTGTTTATCCAAAGGGGTACCCTTACAAGATGTCTGTGCTGCTTTGGGGTGGTCCACGCTATACACATTCATTCAATATTACAGTTTGGACATGGATTCCACCAAATGGGCATGATTTCACACAGACTTCAGATACCGGTCACGTGCACGAGGGCGCTTACCCCCACATGAAGCTCATGCAACGTCTCAGTCCCTTCTCAGGGAACAGGGTTACATGCATAGCCTAGACATTTTCAATCAATGGGATGAGAGTCAGGTGTGAGTGAGCATCCTATTTTATTTAAAGAATATGGGTCTATCAAAGTCTGATATCTATAATTAGTGTTTGTGGAAGTGTATCATGGTATGAACAAAGGAGATGTGTGTGTGTGTGTATATTCTTCTCTTCACATATCCCAGCTTGTTAGGAAGCTGGGGTAAGAGCACAGGGTTAGCCATGGTATAGCGCCCCTGGAGCAGAGAGGGTTAAGGGCTTTGCTCATGTGACAGCTTGGCAGTGCTGTTGTTTGAACCCTGATTTTCTTATCAGTAACCCAGAGCCTTAACAATTCAATAACAAACTTTCTCATATCTCACAGTTTTGATCGGGGCATATCGAGATGCTTGTTGAGACCTTTTAGCTTACTTCACATCACTGGAAAGGTTTTATTCAAATTATGTTGAGATTCAATATGATCTAGTCAGGAAGTCCCAGCAAAATATTTCAGCGGTTCAATCTGAGGGCTCAAAAAATATATTGTAGCAAAATTGATCAAAATATAGAAAATGACCGTAGTTCAGTGATTGTGCTTGTTCATTCAGATTATAATGTCACGTAGATGTGTACGTGGATCTCACTGTCATAATCTCACCAGTCTTGGTAATACTATTTAGATGGCTGCCCATGCTTGCCCTTTTCTAAAAAGTACTTTGTTTAGTCCCCATAGATCTGTACACTTTTAATTGGAATAACATTAGCTCTAGTCAGAGGTCATGATCACTACTGTTAGAACAAGTCTACCAATTTTACTTTTCTATAATAGTAACTTTGCATAATCATGCCATTGTTTCCCATGTAAACTTAAATAGAACAATATTACAATAATCGGAGGTTAAGGCTCACCCTATTTAGATTGGTCAGACAACACTATGTTGTTCAAAATGGAAAATACTTTTAAACTTTATAGTCTAAGTACGCTTAACTAAAGTTCTTAGCTTGGACTCTAAAATCTCAGTTGTCATGCCCTAATGCTCCACCTAAACCTGGATTTTGTAGAATGTAGAAGAACAATAGTGAGAAGTGATCTTCCAGTCTCCACTCAAGATGCTAATTCTGTGGGAGAGAGTTCAAATATGAATTTTTGTTAAAGAGTCTTTTGTCTTCAGATAGCAGTTCTTTCCAGGTTCAGACATCTTGGCACCAGCTGTACACACGTAATTGAGGTTTATTAACCTAAATTGCAAAAAGGAATACAAATCTTGTGGGTGGCCTAAAAAGTGTAATGCACCAATAAAAATATATTTTTAAAAAATGTAATCATTTTTAAACAGCCTGGCCTATTTTGACAATGTACACCAAAGATGCAAGTCTGCCTCGAAGGGTTAACGTGAAAGAACAACGAATCTATGTTTAGGTGTAGTATATTACCATATATTAGTATATTACCATAAATTCATACTGAAAATAGGACTTTTACCAGACTGATGAGCTGCTAAAACTTGCTTTTTTTATATACATTTCAGTATTATTTCACAATCAGCTTCAACCATGAAAATCAGAAAGCTCTTGAGCTTCGCACTGAAGATGTGAAGGACTGCGATGAATGGGTAGCAGCAATAACACATGCCAGGTAGGCTAATTCCACCATATTTTAACCCTGTTCCTGGAATTCTGTGCTTTACTTTAGATTTGGGTTTAGTGGGAATATCTATAATTTCTATTAAGTATTATGTTTAATGCCTGGCATATTATGGTTATGGTTATCACCACTGGGAGGACAGCTCAGCAATACATAATGCATAAATCACAGATCAGATAATGCATTTTGTGTGGCCATGCTTAATCACCGCTTATTATTTCATGCATATCATTGCAATGAATCTTCAATTTCTATTAGATAATATGGGTTATGTATACAATGTTATTTCATATATTATTCTTTGCATTCTTAAGACAAAATCTGTAGTATTTTCTAATAAATCTGTATGTGTAACATACGTATAGGTACCAGCAATTATGTTGGATTGTTTTGATTTAATTGTTTTCTGTAATGTTTCCTCTGCATGTGTTTTAGATCTCATATGCGTTTTGTGCTGTGTCTTATTTAGTTTGAATTATAAATATTTTGTTGTGATTGGTTTCTTTTCTCATATTTTCATTTCTAATTTATATATTTATTGGGACCCGAAAAAAAAGAGGAAAGAATTCTGTGTTAAATATTATGATGCTTGCTGCATGTGTTAATATTGCAGCTGACCAACCCATTGAATAATGGTGGCTAAGTACGTACTACAACCCCAGGAAAACATTCTGAATCACCACATTTGGAGGATGCTCACACATGTTTTTAACTTTGAATTTCTGAATTTTTTACTTTGTAGAAAATAAACAAATCACAGATATGATACAAAACTATTTTTGTTTAATAGCTGAACAATCTGGCTTCATGAAACATATCTCACACAAATTAAATTAAATTATTTTAATTAATGCCATATTGTTTTCCATTGAAAAAAAAACATCACAATAATCCATCGAGCTGGTTCTGACATTATTGAATAGCTTGATAAGAACGTTATGGACTTGTTATAAAGAATTGTTATGGACTAATTTTTTTTTTCCACCATAAATTTTCAACAGATTGAGATCTGGACTGTAATTTAACTTGTTTGAGGTATGTTTCACAAAGCCAGAATGTTCAGCTATTAAAGAAAAATAGTTTTGTGTCATATCTGTCATTTGTTTATTTTCTACAAAGTAAAAAATTCAGGTAAACATCCTCTAAGTGTGATGATTCCATAATTTTTGCCAGAGGTTGCAATTTTGGGGGATTTAGTGTTTTACTTCATGGCAGTGTGATGCACTGATTCTGTACTGATTGCATGTCTTGTCCACTTGAGGTATAGTGATTGTTTTCTTCCAAATATGCAAAGCTTCTTTAAATGCAGGATCAGTGTGTATAGAATGGTTGCATGGTTGTTCTGAGACCTACACATGACTGTGTGAAACATCTACACAGACTCTGGGGTTCATTCTTGAATATAAACTAGAAGAATACTTATACAGATTATTTCAAGAGTACACATGGCAGTTTCACAGGATGCTGGGTGCTGAGGAAAAAAACACTGGCACAACATTTCTGATAAATTGTGAAAATAGTGAATTCACAGTATGTCGAGACAACTTGTGTGGTGTTGTGATTATGTGTAATGATGGACCCATAATAAGATAGTTTATATTATGATATTGTTTGTTTGCACATCCAGCTACAGAAACCTGGCCACAGAGCATGAGACTTTAATGCAGAAGTATCTCCATCTGCTTCAAATCGTGGAGACCGAGAAAACAGTTGCTAAGCAACTTCGACAACAGATAGAGGATGGGGAGATTGAAATTGAGCGCTTAAAATCTGAGGTAAGGTTCATTTGAAGTGCAATAACAGGTAATGGTCCTGCAGTGGTAAACAAAAAAAATCCTTTCACATGACACAACTAAATTTTCCATATTTCACTGATATTCTTAGTAACTGAGTGGATCTTTCTGAGATAAAGAAACTTTTGCATAGTTTTGCAACTTCATAAAAGCATTTGCATCTTGGAACCATCCAGTCAAATTTCTTTTTTCTTGTAAAAAAATAAAATTAATCTCTTCAATAGATCTGTGGTCTTTATTGTGTTCCTTGACAACCAGAACAAATAAATACTTTACTTTAAAGGGCAAATGTGGTGCTCTGCATGGGATGGTTTGCCAGCTCTTGTGTATGTGGCATCTCTGTACTGAAACATGATGATAAATGCTTTCAGTTGATCGGTATATGAGAACACTCCGACTATTTTTGGCATGAAGGCGGGAAGGTGTTTTAAAGTGGGGTTGCTGGCATTTTAAATGACACACTTGATTGATAGTCAAATAATTTTTCTTTTAACTGAGTTTTGAGAATGTGTGTTGATTACAATATTTATTCCACACCATGGTTGAATTCTCGATTCAGAAGGTGTTGATTAATTTTCTATAACAGCATTGAATAACTACAACTGTAGCAAAATGAAAGTTTTATATTAATGTGCCCATTCTAATATGTTATCACACACAATTGTATATAAAAAAAATTGTATGCTGTATTATTACAGTTTTTCTTTACTAGAACTAAGGGGTCTAGTTGAAACATGTTCCAGCATAACAGTCCATAAAGACATGGTTTGCTGAGGTTGGTGTGGAAGTACTCGAGTGGCCTATACAAAGCTTTGAACTCAACACCTATGGGATTAACTGGAATGTCAACTGCTCTCCAGACCTCCTCTCCTAGCATCATTGCCACATTTAAAAATCAAATGGAAAGCCTTCCCAAAAGAATGGAGGTTATTATAATAGAAAAGGTGTGGAGGAAATCTTAAATGGGATATTCAGAAAGCTCCTATGGGTGTGATGGTCAGGTGTCCACAACCCTTCGGCATCACTTACACTATGTTGTAGCAGGTAGAGTGTTGTGATAAAGTATTTGCCACCATCCTGATTTCTTCTGTTTTTGCATACATCTCATACTAAATAGTTATAGATCTTCAAAGGAAATAAAACATAAAACAAAGGCAACCTGAGTAAACACACAATACAGTTTTTATTTGTTTATATATTGAAGCAAAAAAAAATAATAATTCCAACACCTATCATGTATGTAAAAACTAATTGTCCCCCTTAAAATCTGGTTGTGCCAATTTAGGCAGCAATAACTGCGACCCAAAGCTTCCATTAACTGGAGAACAGTTCCACTTTCAACTCATCAGTCCACATTCACCCAAAAGGTTTGAGGATCATCAAGTTGTGTTTTAGCAAAATTCTTTTCTTCTCTGTTAGCAGTGGTTTTTGCCTCACCACTCTTCGATGGATGCCATTTTCCCCCAGTGTCTTTCTGATAGTGGAGTCATGAACAGTGACCTTTATTAATGCAAGAGAGGCATGTAGTTCCTTTGATGTTGTCCGTGGCTTTTATTTTTTTTACTTCCTGGATGAGTCGTTGCTGTGCTCTTGGAGGAATTTTGGAAGGTCGGCCACTTCTGTGAAGGTTCACTACTTTGCCGAGTTTTTCCATTTTTCCCAGAGCCTTTGAAATAGATTTGTAACTCTTCCCAGACTTATGTATTTCAATCAACTTGTTCCTTATAATTTCTGGAACTTCTTTCAACTTTGGCATAGTGTGCAACTGTGAAAACCTTTTAACCAACTTCATGCTGTTGAAAAAGTTCTATTTAAGTGTTTATTTGATTGAGCAGGGTTTGCAGTAATCAGACCTGGTTGTATCTAGTCTAGCTGAACTCCATTATGAATGCAGTTTCATAGTGTCACATAATGCAGACAGGTTGAGATGGATGTAATTGCATGTAATTTATTTAAGCTTTTGGTTCGTCTCTCTACGTAATGGTACTTTACTTATTTTACTTTCACTGTGTTCTCTGTAATAGATGTGAGAGGCTTCCAAATGCTCCTTATACTTTTTACTTATTTACCTATTTTTTTGTTTTGTTTGTAGTACGTGTTCATACTTTGTTCTTAGTTATGCAGGATGCCAGTTCTTACACCACTATGGAAATAATCTGATATTTTGGTTATGAATGAACTACATGTGGAGGATACTTTCTTGTGATTTATTTTATTTTAAAGGCCGTGTTGATGTTTGTAACATTTGTAACGATAATGTGATTAATTATGATCTCTTTTCATATATTTGTTACAAGAGACTCACCTAAATAATGATGACGTTTGTGGAACATCAAAAGCTCTGCAGGGACTGGGTTGGGCAAATCTATATATATTTTTTTTCAACAAAAAGATGTGGTGTCTGTATATTCTTACATAAAAACCTCCTGTTTACATTAATAACCCAATATTCTGATGAAGAAGGTCGAGATGTCTTAATAAATG
Source organism: Ameiurus melas (assembly GCA_012411365.1). Classification (NCBI taxonomy): domain Eukaryota; kingdom Metazoa; phylum Chordata; class Actinopteri; order Siluriformes; family Ictaluridae; genus Ameiurus; species Ameiurus melas. Next base: position 17,702,300 of record CM022777.1, on the reverse strand, counting down.
GTCTACTTTATGGTAAAAAAATTATTATTGGATGTATTTATGGCCCGAATAATCTTTAATGAGATTTTTTTTTTGTACAAGTATTTGGTAGATTGGCAAGCTTAGATTGTAATAATGTCATTTTGGATGGTGATTTGAAATGCTTTCTTAACACTACTATGGATAAATCTCCTTCAGTTATACTTGCCCCACAAGTTTCTAGTTTAATATGTAAGGCTTGTCATGAACAGAATCTTTTTGATATATGGATATAAACAGTTTACTTTCTTTTCACATCCCCATCAGACCACTTCCTGTATTGATTATATATTTATTTCATGTCATATGGCTCATTTGGTTAGCCAAGCAAATGTTGGTCCCATTACCATCTCTGACCACGCACCAGTCACTATCTCTATATTCCTCGCGGATAGCTTAAAGGCCTCTCGATTTTGGAAATTGAATCCTTATTATATGACGTATGAGCGTTTTGTTGAATATCTGAGAGAGCAAACAGACTGTTATTTTCTTTCTAATGATTTAGAAGAGACCAATTCTATTGTGCTATGGGATGCCTACAAAGCATATATATATATATCAGAGACATGATAATTTTTTACTTAAGCAAAAAGAACAAGGGAAAAATAGCTATTTATGGATTTGATTTAGAAAAGCAAATATCTAATTTACAAAGGCAGTATTGTATCTTGAAATCAGAAGATTACCGATTAAGATTACAGATACTGACTCAATTAAAGTATTTTAGAACATTATTAAATAACTTAATGACATCACAGGCTGAGAGATATGTTCTTTTTGCCAGACAGTGCTTGTTTGAGATATAATAAACCTAACTGGGAAATAAACCTATATATACCGTGAGCCGTGCTTCACACGGCGAGGTTGAATGAATGCATTCCATGTAAAACTAGAGTGCGACTATAGCGAATCTCCGCTTCATGTCATGTTTATGCCTTAGCCTTAGCCTTAGTCTCAGTCTTAGCGTTATCATAGCTTAGTACAGGGTATTTGTTTCTCATGTTTTGGTTTCTCTTATGTTTCTCTTGTTCTGGATCTGTCGGCTTTCATCACTGTAAATAAAGGTCACCGTTTGAACTGCACTTGCATCCGTTCTGCTTCCTTCACGTCACGGCCCGTGACAATTTCCATATTGTGCAAAAAGATTTTAATAAATATTTACAGGTTAGACACTATGTTAGTACTAGAAATGGTGGACTCTTCATTGGAAATTGACAAATGTTTCCTTTGTAGTACAGACACCCAAAAGTTTATATCTAAATTCTACTCAATGTTATATGAGTATAAGCAGAATAATCTTCAAAAATGTTTTTGTAAAAACATTGGATTTGATATTGATGCTATTTCATGTGAAAACCATTAAACTTCAACTACTATTTCTGTCTGCAATAAATTTAGATAAATGCAGTTTAACGTAGTACATCAGGCATGTCACCATATACATGTAGCAAATTTAACTAACTGGTTTCACCTAAATGTATGAAGTGCAAAGAGTCAATTGGTACACTTTTCCACTGTCTGTGGGTATGTAATGAGAGAGAACATTTTTGGTTTTCAATCTGCAAAGCCCTCTTAGACATTTGTTACATGATGTAACAGTTCAAGCCTCACCCTCTATGTGGCTACTTGGCATTTTGCCTTTTGCTAATGTTGGCAAGGAACGCCATTATGAACAAATAGATTGGCAATAACCCTCCATTATATAGAGATTGGCTAACTATGATAAAGGATCTTGTATCTTTAGAAAAACTTAGATTCTATATTATGGGCAAACTTATGTCATTTAATAAAAGAACCATTGAAGTCTCTTAGCATAAGTTCCAAGATTCCAGCATGCACCCATAATGGAACAATTGTAGTATAAATGTATATACTCCTGTATATTTGGTTATGTTAAGTATGTGTATGTGGTGTTTATGTATATTGGATGTTGGCTTGTTCCTTATTGTTTTTCCTCCATTTTGTTCTTATGAATATGCTGCATATGTATCTCCTTTTTTTTCTTTTATTTTCTTTTTTGTTGTCAATAATAATAATAATAATAATATGTTTGATTTTGTTTTGTTTATGGCTTGTGTGCAACAGACTGGTTGTTTTTGACTGATATGGACATTGTTAAAATATTAATTAAGTATATAAAAATAAGTTTTATTAAAGAGACAGGCAAACAAATCCAAAAATCGAGAGGCAAGTTCAGATTAAAAAATAGGCAATGGTCACGTGAGTGGCAAACAGACTTAACATTTTGTAGGCCTCAAGTGTGAGCAGGACTTGGTATGCCATCTTGTTAGCCTCTGGCTTGAAAATTGCATGGGAAGCTGTGACGTTGGCCTTTCCCAGGAACAGAACTTGGGAGGCCATGCCATCTGCCTCTAGTAGCACCACAACTTGACTTGAAGTTGCTTGGGAGGCTACCCTGTCGGCCTCTTGCAGGAAAGCGGCTTGGGATGCTGCCCCATCGCATTCTGCTGTAAAATTGTGAATTTGAGATTGAAGGTGAACTCTGCAGGACAGTGGACAGGCCAGATTTGAACAACCAGCCTGATCTATCATGTTGGTACAGGTGTACAGTTGATATGCATCAATAGATTTTATCTAAGTATGGATGAATAGTGTTCAGTTGGGTATTTTACAAATGAGCAGTGTCAAACAGAGCTGTCATGTTGTTTCTCCTGTGATAAAAGCCTGTGACTACAGCACAGAAGTTACTTACTGCTTTTTTCACAGGAGAAACAACACCACAAAAAACTGTCAAGCAACCTGCTTATATATATACATATATATATATATATATATATATATATATATATATATATATATATATATATATATATATATATATATATATACATTTCAGCGAAAAAAAATTAAATAAATAATAATAATAAGGATAAAGTAAGGCCAGGAACTCTTCCCCTGCAAGCCCATATATAACAAAAATAAGACAGCGGTGTTGACCATCCTCCTTATTACAGTAAAAATCTGTTCGAACAGTTATCATCCAGTCAGAGTTCAGAGACGATGAATTAACCAGGGCAATGTTACTCACTCAGCCCTCTGCTGTAGTGATAATATTCTTCTTAACGTAACTCATCTCTTTGCTTGCATCCGTGAACTCCTTTTCCTCTCCATTGAACGTGATGCGGAGATGTGCTGGAAACAGGATGCCATACCGAACTGCCTGACGGTTATGGAGCAACTTCCTGACCTCATTGAATGCCACCCTGGCTTTAGCGACACTCGTAGTATAATCTGGAAAGATAGCAATCGTCTCACCGTTGAGCCAGATCAGGGCTCGTTAGGACGCCTGGCTCAATACCTCAATGCAGTTCTGATAGTAGTGGAGATTGGCTATGACGGCGCATGGTTCCCCATCCTTCCTTACAGGACCCAGACTTCTGTGAGAGCGGCCCATAAACACATCTCTATCCAGCTGCAGCGCTTCTCTCAGTAGTTTTGAGACCGATGTTGTAGAGCTTGATTCGTTCACTACTGCCTCTGCCAGGATCCTGATGTTACATCTCCTCAGTCTCCCCTCCATGTCCTCACTTATTTCTGAGTCCAGTCACCTTACTGCCAGGTCATTCACCATAGTCTGTAAAACTGCCACTTCGTCTGAACAGGTCGTTAGCCCACCTTCCACCTCTTCAGTTGTAGCTTTCATCTGGTCGTTTTCGGAGTGAATGGCGGCCGTATTGTTCTTTGTATCTGCTTTCACTGCTTGCAGCTCATTCTTAAGCAAGTTGAAATCTTCAGCATGTGCACTATTCAGCTCAGTTTTTATCGCTGCTGCAATGTCGGCCCTTATTGAAGGCAGGATAGCCGTCTTCAGGGTTTCAGCATCCATCCCTTGGCTGTTTGGCAGGTGCGGGGGCTCCGGGCCTGGGGAGGCAGTAGAACTCGTAGACGAGGTTCTGTTGGGCCAGAGTATTTGGTTGACTCTGCAAATTTATATTTACGCAAATTTGCTGCCATCTACACGCATACATATGTACATTTAACTTAAGGAATGTGTTCGAAGCAGGGTTTGCCAGTATTTAGTTATGCAAAGCACTTATTAACTTAAAATAAAATAGAAGTTCCATGGGAGCTCAAACCAAACTCGATTTACTCCATTGTCTGCTCGATAGCGCCCCCCTTTTCCAGACATTTTAACGTATTTTACGTAGTTTAATGTGCAAACAAACAAACAAACAAACAAAAAACTAATAGAATGAGTCAAAATCTATTGTATGATCGTATGATAAATTGTATGCAATTTAATTACAATTTTAATCGAAATCAGCAGGAGCCTCCAACTTACTCCATTGGCAGCTCAGCAGGAAACTCATTTATGTCCTGCAGACCATAAAACAATTTTTAGGAGATGGATAGGCCAGATCTTTCATTCAGAATTTGTAAACAAATCCAGGGGTGCTGACAGGGGAGCAGACCTCCATGGGAGATGTCTAATAGCTTTTTGTCACCTGTGTAATGAACCGATGGCTTTCAACATTTATGCCCTAAATTAGGATAACCTCGGGTTTATCAATAAAAAAAGATTTCTTAAACACTTTAAACATTTTTAAAATTAATTAAGTGTGCTCTTAATCCTATCGTAGATCATTCCTCTATTAAGCATAGTTCTAGCAGTCTTTCTGGGCAATAATTTTTTAACCTTACCTGGCCAAGTAGATGTCCAGTGCTTCTTCAACCCAGTTACAAACAATATTCTTTTTTCTCCAGTCCACTCCATTCATACTCCCAGATTGATTACTTTTTTTTCTAGAAAAGTACTGCTCCCCCAGGTTAAGTCCCCTGCTTATATGGTCTTATATTGTCATTGTTTATTTTATTCTTATATTGTCATTGTTTATTTTATTCTTTATTCTTTTTTTGCACTCGGCCTTCCAGCTCTACAGAATTCAAATTCTTATTGAAGATATTGTCGGTGCATTACTTCGTCTACAATTTGTGGACTCACTCCTTTTAAATCTACTTCTGTATCAATATGCTTCTCTGTTTGGTTGCTCTGTCTGGGTTACATTTACATTTATTCACTTGGCAGATGCTTTTATCCAAAGCGACTTACAAATAAGCAAAGCAATATATCAAGCAGAGAACAATACAAGTAGTGCTACTATACAAGATCCATTAATTGAATACCAGAGGAAGCAAAGTGTACAGAGTAGAGGTGTAAGTGCGTTGTGTTTTTTTTTTCTTTTCTTTTTTTTCTCTCTATGAGTTGGTTAGGTGTTCACGGAGGAGGTGGGTCTTTAGCTGTTTTTTTGAAGATAGTGAGAGATTCTGCAGTCCGGATTGAGATTGGAAGTGCATTCCACCACTGGGGAACAGTAAGCATGAAGGTTCTGGAAAGGGACCTTACACCACGCTGAGTGGGAACTACTAAACGTCGGTCGCTAGTCGATCGCAGATTGCAAGAGGGAACGTAGGCCTTCAGGAGAGAGTTGAGGTAGGAGGGTGCTGTTCCTGACAAGGTCTTGTAGGTGAGCATCAAGGCCTTGAACTTGATCCGGGCAGCTACAGGAAGCCAGTGAAGGGAGATGAAGAGGGGTGTGACATGGGTTGTCTTGGGCTGGTTGAAGACGAGGCGCGCTGCAGCATTCTGAATCATCTGAAGGGGTTTGATGGAGCTGGTTGGGAGGCCTGAAAGCAGTAAGTTGCAGTAGTCCAGTTTAGAGATAACAAGAGCCTGGACAAGTATCTGTGTACCCTGTTTGGTGAGGTATGGTCGGATTTTCTTGATGTTGTACAGGATGAACCTACAGGACCTGGCATTTGCTGAGATGTGGTCTGTAAAGGTCAAGCCGTCATCAGGTATCACCCCAAGGTTCCTGGCCGTCCTGGTTGGCACGAGTGTAAGTGAGCTGAGCTGTACAATGAGGTTCTGGTTGATTGAGGGATAGGCTGGGATGAAGAGAAACTCAGATTTTCCCAGGTTAAGCATAAGATGGTGTTCCTTCATCCAGACCAAGATGTCCGACAGGCAAGAAGAGATGCGTGCAGAGACGGATGGATCGTCAGGCTGGAAGGACAAATAGAGCTGGGTGTCATCAGCATAGCAGTGATCGGAGAAGCCATGAGACTCAATCACCTGCCCAAGAGATGTAGTGTAGATAGAGATGAGGAGTGGACCCAGAACTATCCCCTGTGGAACGCCAGTTGTGAGTTGCTGAGTTTCAGAAATACCTCCACTCCATGATACCTTGAAGGATTTGTCAGAAAGATAGGATTCCACCCAGCGTAGAACTGTTCCAGTGATGCCCAGGTTGGAGAGAGTTGATAGGAGGATCTGATGGTTCACAGTGTCGAAAGCAGCAGAGAGGTCAAGTAGGATGAGGATAGATGATCTACAGGTTGCTCTAGCTAGTCGTAAGGCATCAGTGACGGAAAGAAGAGCAATCTCCGTGGAGTGGTTGCTCTTGAAGCCAGACTGCTTGGTGTCCAGGAGGTTGTTCTGTGTGAGAAAATTGGAGAGTTGATTAAAAACGGCTCTTTCCAGAGTTTTGGAAAGAAAAGGGAGGAGGGAAACAGGTCTGTAGTTGTCAACTATAGCAAGGTTGAGTGATGGTTTTTTTAATCAGTGGGGTAACCCGGGCTTGCTTAAACGAGGTGGGGTATGTGCCAGTAGAGAGGGATGTGTTAAAGATGTGTGTAAGTGCAGGTAATAGTGTGGGAGAGATGGACTGCAGAAGGTGAGAAGGGATATGGTCAAGGGGACAGGTTGTAGGACGGCTAGAGAGGAGGAGTTTAGAGACATCAGTCTCTGAGAGGGGAGAGCAGGAGGTCAGTTGGGAGTTACGTGGAGGAGGGGTCAGTCTATGCATGTCTGGGGTTGAGAACTGGTTCCTGATTGATGTAACCTTGCTGGAAAAGAAAGTTGCAAAGTCGTCTGCAGTGAGAGAGGTAGGGGAAGGGGGAGGAGGGGGACAGAGGAGAGAGGAAAAAGTTTTGAAAAGAATGCGGGTGTTGGGAGAACTACCAATCTTACCTTGGAAGTATGTGGATTTAGCAATGGAGATGCTATTGGAAAAAGAGGAGAGAAGTGTCTGGTAATTGGCTAGGTGAATTGGATTGTTTGATTTGCGCCATTTCCTTTCAGCGTTAGAGTTTATTTCATTTTATTAGTTATTTTCTTTTTTTTATTATTAATATTATTATTTTTAATGTGCTACACTTTGTAATATTATTAGTTATACGTCTTTAAAAGGTATGGACATTATATTTGTTAAAGTGCGCAGACTATTTATTAGATTTGAAGTCAGTAGGGGACTTTTCTCTTACTGGAATTATTTTTAGTTTAGGTAATTTTGTTTAGCTTACTCTAGGTCCACTTGGACAAACCTAGGTGTGAAACACTGCTGTCTCCTTTGTTTTATGGAGACTTAGGGTGTGTGTCCCTCTTCGGCTCCAATTGGCTATTTATATTCCTATTGTTTTCTTTATTTAAATGGTGCCTGTTCTTGGGTTTTAAAATTTTATATATAACCAGCGACAGCTATTGAGTAGCCATGATGAGCCGCCGGAGGAGGGCTGGGGGGTGCTTTTAATTTATTTATTTTTGTTCTCAATGAAATATTTGGGAAAGGGAAGGGTGGCGAGAAAAGGTAAATTAATCATATGAAAATGAATCACATGTAAATGAATCACATGAATATGAATCACATGAAAATGAATCATATGCATGATTATGAATCACATGCATGAATATGAATCACATGAAAATGAATCATATGTAAATGAATCACATGTAAATGAATCGTATGAAAATGAATAAATAAATCAATGAAAAAAATAATAAAAGTAGCCTGCAGTTGCTCACGGACTAGACCAAAAGCATCAACGTAATAATTAATGAAACGATGTTGAGTGTACCAGATATAGTTAATCCATGCAGTGTTATGGATTATTTAGACGCTGGGCAGTAGCATGGCAGCAAATCCACCACCCCCAGATTCAATGGCCTTATATTGATTCGGAATACCCACAGGTGTTCCACCAAAGTTGAGAGTTACACTTGGGTCCGGAGCCCAGATGGAGTACTGTACAATGCATCTGGAAAGTAATCACAGTCCTTCACTTTTTCCAATTTTTTTTCATGTTACAGCCTTATTCCAAAATGGAATAAATTCATTATTTTCCTCAAAATTCTACAAAAAAATACCCCATAATGACAACATGAAAGAAGTTTTCAAGTTGAACTCTTGGCAAATTTATTAAAAATAAAAAACAAAAAAGGCACATTTTCATAAGTATTCATAGCCTTTGCCATGACACTCAAAATTGAGATTAGGTGCATCGTGTTTCCACTGATCATCCTTGAGATGTTTCTACAACTTGATTGGAGTCCTCCTGTGGTGAATTCAGTTGATTGGACATGATTTGGAAAGGCATACATCTGTCCATATAAGGTCCCACAGTTAACAATGCATGTCAGAGCACAAACCAAGCTATGATCAAGACAAGTCCAAGGAATTGTCTGTAGACCTCAGAGACAGGATTGTATTGAGGCACAGATCTGCAGAAGGGTACAGAATAATTTCTGCAGCATTGAAGGTTCCAATGAGCACAGTGGCCTCCATCATCCATAAATGGAAGAAGTTGGAACCACCAGGACTCTTCCTAGAGCTGGCCGCCCGGCCAAACTGGTTGATCAGGGGAGCAGGGCCTTAGTCAGGGATGTGATCAAAAACCCGCTGGTCACTCTGACAGAGTTCCAGCATGTCTCTGTGGAGAGAGGAGAGCCTTCCAGAAGAACAACCATCTCTACAGCACTCCACCAAACCGGCCTGTATGGTAGAGTGGCCAGACGGCAGTCACTCCTCAGTAAAAGGCACATGACAGGCCGTCTGGAATTTTCCAGAAGGCACCTGAAGGACTCTCAGACCATGATGAAACAAAGATTAAACTCTTTGGCCTGAATGGAACGTGTCATGTCTGGAGGCAGCTGTCATCACCTGGCCAATACCATCCCTATAGTGAAGCATGGTGGTGGCAGCATGCTGTGGGGGTGTTTTTCAGCGGCAGGAACTGGGAGACTAGTCAGGATTGAAGGAAAGATGAATGCAGCAATGTACAGAGACTTTCTTGATGAAAACCTGCTCCAGATCACTCTGGACCTCAGACTGGGGCGAAGGTTCATCTTCCAACAGGACAACGAGCCTAGACACACAGCCGAGATAACAAAGAAGTGGCTACAGGACAACTCTGTGAATGTCCTTGAGTGGCCTGGCCAGAGCCGAGACTTGAACCTGATTGAACATCTCTGGAGAGATCTGAAAATGGCTGTGCACTGACACTCCCCATCCAACCTGATGGAGCTTGAGAGGTCCTGTAAAGAAGAATGGGAGAAACTGCCCAAAAATAGGTGTGCCAAACTTGTAGGATCATACTCAAAAAGACTCGAGGCTGTAATTGGTGCCAAAGGTACTTCAACATAGCATTGAGCAAAGACTGTGAATACTTATGTACATTTGCTTTTTTGTTTTTTACTTTTAATAAATTTGCAAAGATTTCAAACAAACTTCTTTCACATTGTCATTATGGGGTATTGTTTGTGGAATTTTGAGGAAAATAATGACTTTAATCCATTTTGGAATAAAGCTGTAATATAACATAATGTAAAAAAAAGTGAAGCGCTGTGAATACTTTCCGGATGCACTGTATTTTGTCAACATCTTGCATGTAATCTGTCCACGAGGATACATGTGCAACGTCCATTTTTGGTTGTGAAAGCACAGTAATGTTGTTATCTGTGTTGTTAGTCAACTGGAGTACACAAGTCTTATCTTCCAGGTGTACTGGGCTGCAGCACTCCAGATAATCATAAGGAAGGGTCTGGAGTACCCAGTTTTTTGTCACAATAGCAAAAAAAAGGGCAAGGTGCCGTCTACTAATGGGTAGACACCATATGGCCAAGGGCTGGCTTAATGTGGTTACAGTCGCTTGATATGTTGCCTCCAAAATCAAGGCCTTCCTCAGAGCAAACACAGCGAGGAAAGGTGAATGGGAAGCCAACATATATTGTAATGTTCCGCCCAATGTACACTGGGTGGAAATCATAGCTCTGGCTAACGTTACTTATCCAAGCTGGGCCATAGCTGAAGGAAGCTGACCCCAACAAGCAGATCGTAGGACACAAGTAGTGCTCATTGTAAGGTTGCATGAGATGCATGTGACAACAGAACTGTGAATTCAGGTGAGAGGAGTTGTAGAATTTGCTGTTTTATATCTACAACATGTATGGCGATTAGGTGCTGTTGAGATTGCTGGGGGTCAGGAAGGATGTCGAGATCTCTCAGATCCTGTAGATCTAGAGTCCCAAACGACTGCTCACATGGGTGACGGTCTTCCTCTAACAACTGCATCACTCCCTCCTCAGTCTCAGCGTCAAGGATGAAAAGGCCCTTAGCAATCTGGCCTGGGTCTAGGATAAGGGCCAGAGGAGCAGGGACTTTCTCAGGCAGTATATCAGCCATGTCTGGTACTACCCGTGGGGAGTATTTGCCTGGAATAATCAACGGTCCATGTTCTGGAGTGTTACCACCTGGTGTGCTCGTAGGGGTGTCAATGTCACTCGCAGCCTATGCTCTGTGCTCTTCCCTTCTCCTAACTTGTCCACGTGTTCCGTGGGACGGACCTGTCTGGGGGTCGTCCAGATTGCTGTCGCTTGCGAAGTGTAGGTCTTCTTGATCATCTACAGAGAGCGTGCCATCTGCTTCTCTGGCGGGATGCAGGAGTCTACCTTTCCCTCCTTGATTAGGATGCTAGAGTCCCCATACATGTAGTCCCCTGGTTCCACCAGTCTTTCTGGTGTGGTGACGTCTTCATCATGGATTGCCTCACGAACCTGCGAATACAAATGGCTGTGGATTTGCTTTAGATGGTACATTTTGCAATCTAGTTGTTCAAGAGGTGGGCCCTTGTAGGGACCCTGAGTAAAAGCCATAGGCATAGCATAGCCCATCAACATTTCATGTGGAGTTAGATGAGTAGTAGCCGTGTTAGAAGTCGTACCGGTTAGCTATGGTCGTCAGAAAGGTAACCCACAGCCCAGTCGAGTCACATTTTTTCTTTGCTCCTAGTTTACACAGGGTATTTCGGCCTGGGTATTTCAGCCTAGTAAGTTCACTGGTGCCCCTGGAGAATATAGCAAGGGTATTTGTATAGTAACGCCATTGAGCGTGAGTTCCTGAGGCTCTGTAAAGTGTAAAGTCTGTATTTTTTCCAAGAACCCCATAGTTTGAATCGCTTTAAATGTGACGGGGAGCTGTGAGCCTTCTTTCCCGATGTTTGAATAAGTAGCCCCAGTATCAATCATTAAGGGTGCTTTTAATCCCTTCCTGACTGACACCGGGACTGTTGGTTGTTGTTATGGGTGCAGTGTAGTGATGTACTGCATAAGCTCCCCCTGACTTCTCTGGGCCTCTTCAACTCTAGTGTGGGTTTGGCCCCCCATTAGGGCCAAACATCGGCCCTCAAGGAGACACTGGGTGCTGCCATTGTTTCTCCATCCATTGATTTCCTCATCCCTGTCCCATGGCATATAGCCCATGTGCCTGGCCTCTCCTCTCAGCCCTGTCTACATGATCACCCCATGTGTACCTGGCCATTGCCTCTGGACAATTTCTCCTGAGGTGACATGGATCTTCACATGTGCAACATCCGTCAGCAGACATGCTTTGTCTGGTGGGTCCTTTCATTGGGCCTCCACGTAAGAACCCTCTGCCCGAGTCCCTGTTCTGAGGCACCTGTCCTTGAAATCAGTAATTCTGGGGAACTTGGGGCCTTCCTGTATACATGTATTCAACAGGTGCCAGTTGTGTAGCAGGTATCTGTGCATAAGCGTATATTACTTGTACTTGTGCTGCCACTGGAATGGGGCCACAATTGGCTGTTCTTGAGGTGCAGTGGCCTGTGTTGTCACTGTCAGCGCAGCTTGTTTGGCACTCTCTTTCTTCTTTTCCTTCTCTTCCTGCTTTGCTCTTACTATCTCTCCCAGCTGTGCCTTGTAAAGTTGGGCCATCAGTGCCTTATCTGCTTCTTTTGTTTCTATTTTCTTTTTCCTGTATTGATCTACGTGATGGGGGCGCACGGTGACTTAGTGGTTAGCACAGTTGCTAATCATGGATGATCTACGTGATGCATTACATGTGCCATGAATGGGTTCCATTCAATTGTATTCAGTTCCATTGTGCCTTCTATTTTTTTCTTCCTCAGGTAGGGCCTTCTTTAGCATCATCCTAAAGAGTCTTGCACTGGCAGAGGACTCATCCCATGTGCCTTCTGTCTCGTTTCTCCATATGTCCTGAAACTCTTGCACGAATTTGTTATACAGTGCCTTGCGAAAGTATTCGGCCCCCTTGAACTTTTCAACCTTTTGCCACATTTCAGACTTCAAACATAAAGATATAAAATTTTTATATTTTGTGAAGAATCACCAACAAGTGGGACACAATTGTGAAGTGGAACGAAATCTATTGGATTTTTGAAACTTTTTTAACTAATAAAAAAATGAAAAGTGGGGTGTGCAAAATTATCCGGCCCCCTTGCGTTAATACTTTGTAGAGCCACCTTTTGCTGCGATTACAGCTGCAAGTCGCTTGGGGTATGTCTCTATCAGTTTTGCACATCGAGAGACTGAAATTCTTGCCCATTCTGCCTTGCAAAACAGCTCGAGCTCAGTGAGGTTGTATGGAGAGCGTTTGTGAACAGCAGTTTTCAGCTCTTTCCACAGATTCTCGATTGGATTCAGGTCTGGACTTTGACTTGGCCATTCTAACACCTGGATACATTTATTTGTGAACCATTCCTTTGTAGATTTCGCTGTATGTTTGGGATCATTGCCTTGTTGGAAGATAAATCTCCGTCCCAGTTTCAGGTCTTTTGCAGACTCCAACAGGTTTTCATCCAGAATGGTCCTGTATTTGGCTGCATCCATCTTCCCCTCAATTTTAACCATCTTCCCTGTCCCTGCTGAAGAAAAGCAGGCCCAAACCATGATTCTGCCACCACCATGTTTGACAGTGGGGATGGTGTGTTGAGGGTGATGAGCTGTGTTGCTTTTACGCCAAACATATTGTTTTGTATTGTGGGCAAAAAGTTCGATTTTGGTTTCATCTGACCAGAGCACCTTCTTCCACATGTTTGGTGTGTCTCCCAGGTGGCTTGTGGCAAACTTTAGACGTGACTTTTTATGGATATCTTTGAGAAATGGCTTTCTTCTTGCCACTCTTCCATAAAGGCCATATTTGTGCAGTGTACGACTGATTGTTGTCCTATGTACAGACTCTCCCACCTCAGCTGTAATTCTCTACAGTTCATCCAGAGTGATCATGGGCCTCTTGGCTGCATCTCTGATCAGTCTTCTCCTTGTCTGAGCTGAAAGTTTAAAGGGACGGCCAGGTCTTAGTAGATTTGCAGTGGTCTGATTCTCCTTCCATTTCAAAATGATCGCTTGCACAGTGCTCCTTGGGATGTTTAAAGCTTGGGAAATCTTTTTGTATCCAAATCCAGCTTTAAACTTCTCCACAACAGTATTACTGACCTGCCTGGTGTGTTCCTTGGTCTTCATGATGCTCTCTGCGCTTTCAACAAAACCCTGAGACTATCACAGAGCAGGTGCATTTATACAGAGACTTGATTACACAAAGGTGGATTCTATTTATCACCATCAGTCATTTAGGACAACACTGGATCATTCAGAGATCCTCGCTGAACTTCTGGAGTGAGTTTGCTGCACTGAAAGTAAAGAGGCCGAATAATATTGCACACACCACTTTTCAGTTTTTTATTTGCTAAAAAAGTTTAAAATATCCAATAGATTTCGTTCCACTTCACAATTGTGTCCCACTTGTTGGTGATTCTTCACAAAAAATTTAAATTTTATATCTTTATGTTTGAAGCCTGAAATGTGGCAAAAGGTTGAAAAGTTCAAGGGGGCCGAATACTTTCGCAAGGCACTGTATTTTCTTCCTTTTTTAGTTTGATAGTTTTTAGTTTGCGTGGAACGAACTTTTTCATAATGCTCCCCGTACCACATTGTGCCTCAGGTAAAATGGCATTGGATCACACCTGGAGTCATCCATCTCTTTCTCCAAGTCGGCCATCTCTATTCTTTCTTCGGTTTGATCTTTGCCCACAGTCTGGCACAATATGGCTTTTATGTCCCCAATGGCCAGCAGTTGTCCTGTTGTTTTCTCGTCAGACCTTTGATCCTCGTCAGACCTACATCACACAAATTTGGAAGTTTCTGTACCAATCGGTAAGTTCATAAAGGTCCACGGTACATATTACACTGTCTTGACCTTCTTTATCAATGGGTACTTGGAGGCAAGGTTCCCCTGCCTTTATTCTTTTTCTTGCCAGTGCCCTCATTTCTATATCGACTTGGAGATTGGAGCGAATTTCGTCGCATAATTCCATCTTCTCTTGTTGGCCAGAACCACTTTTCTCATTCGTGTAGTAAAGTCCATCTCACCTTCCCCTTCTTCCTCTCCTTCATCTTCCTCCTCCAGTCTCTTCTAGTTCTTGTAACTGTCATCTAGTTAGCTCCAATACTCCCTTCTGATCTTCTGTTCAGTGGTTCATCTATTAATTTCATACTTTCTATTTGTGCATGACCTGCATTGTGGATTTCCTCAGCGGCTTCGCACGCTCTTTTGGCCAGTTTCCACACTTGATGGAATTCTCTTCCTTTATCTTGTACAATACCCTCCTTATTCCCTAGTCTCTCCTTCAACCTCTCTCCTTCACTATTTTTCAGTGGAGTTATTGTCACGTCTCCTTCCATGTAAACGATCTGGCCTTTGTTTTCTTGAGTCCAACTGTGCCATTTGCGTGTCACATCTGTATGCTGCTCCCCACATCGCTCTGCTCCTATAACCTCTAGCGAGAGTTCTCCAAGACAGTCTGCTAGTAGCACCCTTTTGGCAACTCGAACATGGCTCTAAGAGATAATATCCCTACGAGATGACACTCCTTGGGAGATTCCCGTCCGCAGGGATCCCTTGTAGACCCAGTAAACTGGGCAATAGCTACAGTTCTGGAGCTCCTTCAAGAACCTTTCTCAGTGAGGTGGGCTCCTTCTACAATCAGGGTTATGTGGCCGCCATTTCGGCCAGCCACGCCCCTGTTGAGGGAGCCTCTGTGGGGCAACATCCTGTAACTTCGATGTTCATGCGTGGTGTCAGACGGCTGAGGCCCATCTGCAGGCCATGCATACCTTCCTGGGACCTTTCTGTGGTCCTGGAAGGTCTGTCAGGGGCCCCATTTGAGACCTTAGAGTCAGCCACTGAAAAGCTTCTGACTCTAAAGTTAGCTCTTTTACTGGCCCTGACATCTCTCAAGTGAGTGGGAGGTACATCTTTGCTTCAGATAATAGAGGCTGGCGGCGTAGTTCACAGGTGCCATATTTATATCATGCGATGCGCTTAATTGCCACGTCACCTGATCATGGCAGGCCTATGAGTAGAGGCATGATTTTACACAAGCTTCAGATACCGGTCACGCACACAAGGTGTTCCCATACTGTTATGCTAAATGCAACGTCTCGTTCCTTTCTCAGGGAACAGGGTTACATGCGTAACCCCGAAGTTTCCATGCAGTGTATTGAAACCTGTTTCCTACATTCTTTGGATGTGCTTGTACATGTATATATGTGGATATATCTTAAGTGTTACCACTACTGTTTTATCTCATTTTTGTTCTTTCTCTCTAATCACTGTCCAGGTGACCAACGCCCTCATTCAGCTGGACCTTCTCTCTCTTGGCTGCCTAATCTCTAAGGCCTCTGTGAATATCTACTTCATTAGCTGGCATGTTTGGCAGTGGATGTTACAGCTCTGCTGGACCATATTAAAAATCACCTACTGATTATTATTGACGGACGATCTGTCAGGCATAAGGCTTTTTGGTCATTGGTCAGTTCCGGTGACAGGGTATGCTGGCGTGTTTTGCTGCCGCTCCTGTTACCGTTTGGTTTGTTTTCATTGTTATTTTATGTCATATTTATTTATTTTTAATTCTGCGAGTTTCTTTTAGTAACATTGTCTTTAGTGCCGTTGCGAGTGCGGTGTGGTGGTGCCACTCTATATAGTTTGGTCTGTAGTTTTTATTTCTGAGCTCCACTGGAATAAACTGCAGCGTGTTACTCTGTATCTACTCCTCGGCTCGGCTGTGTGTGTGGACGGATTGTACGAGTCTGTGCTCGCAGTGCGCTCCGGAGTTTCACTCGCTGTGCCCTCACAGTGTGCCCCACCCCGACCATGGCGCTAAGGTAACACATACGCCAGCTTTTGAATCTAAATCTGAAGTGTTATGGCCTAGCCAAAGATTCATACAATCTCTGTCGAGACACTGGACTGCTACGTCCTAAGCGATATATCCATCGGGGTTTGAGGCGCAGTTTTGCTGTCTCGTCCTCTCCTAACATCTTTGTCTTGATCTGCCGCCGTAAGACCAACAAACTGCTCCATACTGGTGTTGATCACAGTAATTTAATATCGGTTCCCCGCATGGAGATTAAACCATTGGCGTCTCCGCTTCAGCCGCACTATTAAATGCATGGTCTGTGAACAACAAAGCGTTGCTTTTATCGGATTTTATCACTGATAAAAAGCTGGACTTGTTTTTCTTAACTGAAACCTGGCATAAAGAAAATGATGGGCTACTGTTTAACCAGATCACTCCAGCGGGCTTTGGAGTTTTAGATCTCCCGAGGTTATCTGGCAGAGGCGGAGGCATTATTGTGGTTTACAACCTGAAGTTCAATACAAGCTCTGTGGCTGTTCCCCGGTTTCCTTCATTTGAATGCCTGGTCTTGAGTATCTCCGCTCCTGTATCCACCGTCATCGCTACAGTCTATAAACCACCTAAGGCTAAGGCACATGCAGCTTTTATGTCAAAGTTTGACAGAATTTTGATTGTGGGAGACTTCAACATTCATGTGGACTGTAGTGACTCGGTGGTGGCCAAGGATTTTCTGTCACTAATTGACTGTTTTAACTGTTTTAACTCTTGTGATTGCTAATGGCTCATTTGTATCTGAGTTTTCAGCTACTGACATTGGACTGTCTGATCATTCAGCTGTCTTTTTTAACCTTGAACTGTATCATTCAAGTGAGCCTCCTATCCGAACAGCAACCTTCCGGAAGTGGAAGTCTATCGATCAGACAGCCTTCTCCAATTCTGTGGTTTCCATCCTAAGCGATCTTCATCCATCATCACTGGAGGAGAAAGTTCTGCAGCTAAATTCCACTCTTGCTGCTAATCTTGACACTTTTGCTCCTCTAAAGTCACGTAAGGTCACATTCACCCGCTCTGCTCCCTGGTATAATGACAATCTGCGCTCTAGAAAGGCTGTATGTTGGAAAATGGAGCAAAAATGGCGCCTTACCGGACTGAGTGTCTACTATCAAGCGTGGAAGGACCTGCTGGGGGATTATTATGCACTACTGGAGACTGAAAGATCCTCTTACTTCTCTGTTGCTATTGTAAATAATCAAAATAATCCCAGACACTTGTTCCAAACCATAAATAGATTGCTTCAAAACGCTGTTACTACTTTGCCTGTTTCTCAGCAGCTCTGTGATTCCTTTCTACAGTTTTTTAATTCTAAGATTGTCAATGTTCGTAAAGAAATTTCTGTTAACCCTGACTGTGCCACTCCACTCCTTCGTCCATCTGGGTTCACTGGTGTTTCTTTTACTCATTTTTCACTGCTTGATTCTGAGGCTCTCACTAGGGAGGTATCCAGCATGAAATCTACCACTTGTCTGCTGGATCCAATTCCTACGATTCTGTTTAAATCGTGCTTTGCTGTGTGGTGCCCTGCTATCCTCAGTATTATAAATGAATCACTGGAGACTGGGGTCGTTCCAGCAGTACTGAAGACTGCTGCTGTTACACCTGTACCAAAGAGAGAAAATGTTTCTGTGGATGATTTTAACAATTTTCGCCCCATTTCAAATCTTCCGTTTTTGGCAAAAATACTTGAGCGTGTTGTTGCCTCTCAACTCTGTACTCATCTTACAACCAATAACCTCTCTGAACCCCTTCAGTCAGGTTTTCGTAAATTTCATAGCACTGAAACTGCGTTGGTCAAAGTTACAAATGACCTGTTGATGGCCTCTGATTCTGGAGCTACCTCACTTCTTATTCTTCTTGACCTTAGAGCCGCCTTCGATACTGTGGATCATGGTCTTTTACTTACCCGCTTAGAAAGTGTTTTTGGTGTGTCCGGGAAAGTTTTAAACTGGTTTAAATCCTATTTTACTGACCGTTCCCAGTTTATTTCTATGGGTGGCTTTAGATCTGACACTTGCTCGGTGCTCACTGGTGTTCCTCAGGGTTCAATTCTAGGCCCTCTACTGTTCAATATTTATCTATCTCCACTTGGGCATCTGCTGCGAACACTTGGCCTCCATTATCACTTTTATGCTGACAATACCCAAATCTACATTCACTCAAGATCTGGTGAAAGCATTGATGTTTGTTATCTTTCTGGCTGTATTTCTGAGATAAAAACATGGATGAATAATAACTTTCTGTGCCTGAACAGTGGGAAAACTGAGGTCATGCTCATGCTTATAGGTTCCCGTCATCAGATTCGCAAAGCGGCTCCACTGTCTGTATCTGTTGATGGCTCTGTTCTAGAGTTCCAAAGTAAGATGAGGAACCTTGGTGTAATTTTTGACACTAACCTCAGTTTTGATTTTTTTGTTCAGTACACTGTGAAGACCTCCTTTTTTTCACCTCAGAAATATTGCCAGATTAAGACCAATGCTAAACTTATCTGTCGCTGAAAAGCTGATCAATTCATTCGTTGTCACGTGGTTGGATTACTGTAATGCCGTTTTAGCTGGAGTTTCTAAAACTGCAATTAACAAACTGCAGTATGTTCAGAACTCTGCCGCCCGGATCCTGACGGGAAGCAGGAGATATGACCATATCACTCCTGTTTTGAAGTCCTTACACTGGCTCCCGGTCAGGTTCCGGGTTGATTTTAAGATCACGATGTTAACATACAAGGCATTGCATGGATTGGCTCCACAATATTTAACTCACTTATTAATCCCGTACACCCCACATCGCAGACTGCGCTCCTCACAGGGTAATCTACTAACGGTTCCACCAACTCACCTTAAGTCTATGGGTGACAGGGCTTTTTCTGTCTACGCTCCCTCACTTTGGAACTCTCTTCCCCCTGAACTCAGGGAAGCTCAGTCCTTTGGCATTTTTAAAGCTCTTTTAAAGACACACTTTTTTAGACTCGCATTTAATTCCTGATATCTTTTTGATTGTTTTATATTTGTTTTTTATTACGGTTGTTTTATTTGTTTTAATTAACTTTTATTAATTCTGTGATTTATGTTTTTTATGTACAGTGCTTTGAGAAGCTGCTTTAAAGGCGCTTTATAAAATAAAGTTTATTATATTATTATTATATTATTATTCTCAGACAATTCCTGTTTCCTCACCAGTGTATGATGTGTATCATAGTGATTCTCAATAAACTGCATACTCTGTTACCTATGTGTTTTCCTGTGTCTTAAATTTATTACTATATGTTTTCTTCATGGAATGGCAGCACATGAGACATCTGAGTCATTTGTCTCATTCAGCAGTCTGGACTGGTTGATCACACAAGGATCCCAATGCCTGAAATATGTATAGGTGTATTGCATTCTGGGCATTGTACCATTTGGGTGCAAAGAGAAAAATGTATAATAATAATAATAATAATAATAATAATAATAATGAAATTAGAATTTTGCTAAATGGCGTACAGTTAGTAATACAGTCCACTGCGACAGATCACTCCATACCATGGCAAATGCTATATTAAATTCTAGATTTTATGCCAGAACTACTTTATTGACCCACTAAATGAGAGATTTTACAGTGTATGTTCCACTACCTTTACTGTTGGTTATTCTCCAAGGTTCCAATGCTTTTGGAGCATTCACACCTATATATACAGTATCTCACAAAAGTGAGTACACCCCTCACATTTTTATAAATATTTGATTATATCTTTTCATATGACAACACTGAAGAGATGACACTTTGCTACAATGTAAAGTAGTGAGTGTACAGCTTGTATAAGAGTGTAAATTTGCTGTCCCCTCAGAATAACTCAGCATAGAGCCATTAATGTCTAAACCGCTTGTAACAAAAGTGAGTACACCCCTAAGTGAAAATGTCCAAATTGGTCCCAAAGTGTCAATATTTTGTGTGACCTCCATTATTTTCCAGTATTACCTTAACCCTCTTGGGCATGGAGTTCACCAGAGCTTCACAGGTTGCCACTGGAGTCCTCTTCCACTCCGCCATGACGACATCATGGAGCTGGTGGATGTTAGAGACCTTGTGCTCCTCCACCTTCCATTTGAGGATGCCTCACAGATGCTCAATATGGTTTAGGTCTGGAGTCATGCTTGGCCAGTCCATCACCTTCACCCTCAGCTTCTTTTGCAAGGTTATCATGCTGGAATACTGCCCTGCGGCCCAGTCGCTGAAGGGAGGGAATCCTGATCTGCTTCAGTATGTCACAGTACATGTTGGCATTCATGGTTCCCTCAATGAACTGTAGCTCCCCAGTGCCAGTAGCACTCATGCAGCCCCAGACCATGACACTCCCACCACCATGCTTGACTGTAGGCAAGACACACTTGCTTATGTATTCCTCATTTGGTTGCCACCACACACACTTGACACCATCTGAACCAAATAAGTTTATCTTGGTCTCATCAGACCACAGGACATAGTTCCAGTAATCAATGTCCTTGGGCTGCTTGTCTTCAGCAAACTGTTTGCGGGCTTTCTTGTGCGTCATCTTTAGAAGAGGACGACAGCCATGCAGACCCATTTGATGCCGTGTGCGGCATATGGTCTGAACACTGACAGGCTGACCCCCCATCCCTTCAACCTCTGCAGCAATGCTGGCAGCACTCATATGTCTATATGTCCCAAAGACAGCCTCTGGATATGACGCTGAGCACATGCACTTCTTTGGTCGACCATGGTCGCCTGTTCTGAGTGGAACCTGCCCTGTTAATCTGCTGTATGATGTTGGCCACCATGCTGCATCTCAGTGTCAGGGTCTTGGTAATCTTCTTATAGCCTAGGCCATCTTTATGTAGAGCAACAACTCTTTTTTTCAGATCCTCAGAGAGTTCCGTGCCATGAGGTGCCATGTTGAACTTCCAGTGACCAGTATGAGGGAGTGTGAGAGTGATGACACCAAATTTAACACACCTGCTCCCCAGTCACACCTGAGACCATTTAACACTAACAAGTCACATGACATTGGGGAGAGAAAATGACTAATTGGGCCCAATTTGGACATTTTAACTTAGGGTGTGTACTCCCTTTTGTTGCCAGTGGTTTAGACATTAATGGCTATGTGTTGAGTTATTTTGAGGGGACAGCAATTTACACTGTTATACAAGCTGTACTCTCACTACTTTACATTGTAGCAAAGCGTCATTTCTTCAGTGTTGGCACATGAAAATATATGATCAAATATTTACAAAAATGTGAGGGGTGTACTCACTTTTGTGAGATACTGTGTGTGTGTGTGTGTGTGTGTGTGTGTGTGTGTGTGTGTGTGTAATAAGCCTGTCTTCTGTCTCCTCATTCCCAACCCAGGAAAAGTGTGACAGTGACAGTAGTTCTTCCAAAATACCAAAAGTTCTTCTTGGTCACCCCTTCTGTGACCAAGTAAACATGAACTCATCATAAATGTCCACCGGCTCTTTTGATCCAGTGCCAGGTCTAAAAGTCTGTCTCCCAGTCCTTGCTACTCCTATCTCTTACATTGTAAATTGCAGTCTTCATGTGAGGTGCCTTTTCCAATCAACACTGCCACTGTAAATTCCATTCTTAAAAAGCACACTTTATATAGTACTTGGCAAATATAGGCATATTTCCAACCTTCCTTTTGTTTTGAAGGTACTAGAAAAGGTAGTAACCTTCCAGTTCCAAGCAGACATGTGCATGTATATTTGAAGCCAAAACTTTACACTTAAGCTAAATAGAAAATTTCTCTCCACATTTCATGTTACCATACATTTCCTATGTTAAGTCAATTATGGTATGTGATTTACTTCCATATGAGGTTATTTCAGCTAATTGCTAGTAAACTTAAGAGATTTATTTCAGATTTTATTTACAATTTCAGATTTTCTGTGGACCAGAAATGTACATACACATGGTTAGTATTTGAAGCCACTGCCTTTTAATTGGTTTAAATTGAATGAAACCGTTGGGGTAGCCTTCCACAAGCTTAACACTTTGCAAAAAAAAAAATAAATAATAATAATTTGCCCATTACACCTGACAGAACTGGTTTCAGAAAGGTTTGTGGGCCTTTTCAGTTCACTATTTAATATTTACCCTTTCCAAGCTACTGAGGATTCTGCAACACCAGATAAAATCCAGGTCACTCCAGCTCAGTGTAATCCATGTGTGCATCTATGTGTGCATCTAAGACCAGTTTTCCCTATATTCTTCTGTCCACATTTGGTGAGCTTCTGCCCACTGTAGCCCGATAAACCTGTTTTTGGATGACAGGAGTAGAACCTGAAGTGGTCTGCTATTGTAGCCTATCCACCCCAAAGCTCAGCATGTTGTATTCTGAGATGCATATCATGGTTGTAAAGAGTGTTTATTGAGTTACCATAACCTTCCTGTCAGCTGTCATTGGATGCATTTTTATTTTTGCACCATTCTCCGTCACCGTTCTAGAGACCGGTATGCACAAAAATCCCAGGGAATTGGCAGTTTCTTAAATACTTAACCCAGCGCAACTGGCACCAACAACCATGCCACGGTCCCTCTTTTCACATTTTTCCACATTCTAATATTTATTGTGAGCATTATCTGAAGCCCTTGACTTTGAATTTGATTTAATGTACTTGACTTTTGTTACATTATTTTATGATTGGATAATTGCATGAATTTGCAGGTGTACAGGTGTTTCTAATAAAGTGGATGGTGTGTGTATATAAAACTGTTTTAAATTAAAAAAAAAGTATTTAGCACTGTGTTAAACCATGTGACTCACATACCAGTATATAAGTGCAATTACCCATTTAAGAGGAGATTAAAAGTAATGTGTATGAGTGCATGGTTAATATTAGTCATTTACTTTGGCAGATTGCTGGACTGCTCAAAGACAACGAGAAGATCCAGTCAAACCCCACTATTTCCCCCAGCGAAGATGACTCTGAAATTAAGAAAATCAAGAAGGTAAAGGTTTTTTTGCCATGTATGACAGACAGTTGTTTTCTGTTTTTTTTTTGAAGGAAAATTTAAGATACAGGGACATGGTCATATACATTATAATGTGAGGTGATAACTCTTTGCAGTTTGCATTAATATATTACTGTTCAAGGCAATGTTCAGACTGTTCAGACTTTTACAAACAGAGATAACATTTGGTTGAAAATGTGTGGAAGTTTGATGAGCACCAGACAACTCTTCTGCACATGCATACACATACTGAGACCTTCAACAATGTCACAAGTTACCATATGACTTAGTCTTTCATATGGCCATCATTCCCTGGAGCCTTTTCATCATATCCCAGCAGGGTCCATGCTAGTTCTGAATGACTTCTATAACTGAAGAACCATGTCAGTTATCAAGTGTTCATAGAGCAACAGTTACACACACAATTACCACTCTGTTTCAACCTTCCTAAATGCCATAGCTGGTAAAAATCCCCTGGATAACCTATGCCACAATGTCATTAAGAACCACTGGAAAGGTGTGGAGATGACACACCACTGAGATGATAACCTTGGGATGATGGTCACCTTGAAGAAGGTGGAGAAGATCACAGTGATGCCCAGGTATCAGCAGCATAGTTTCTTTAGCAACATTACTCTATGTAATGTACATATAGTCAAGATGTTCCTTGAAGAGTGGCACAGTAGGGCTGAGTGCCTGGTTTGACTGTGGGCCATGGTGATGTCCACCTTCCATTGGGCCACTCTCTGTTTAGACAGCTTGCCCCATGATAGACAGTTCACCTTTTACGCTCTGAAATCAAGGTCTAAAAGTGTCAGCTGAGTGTGCTGTCTCACTCTACAGTCAACATATCCAAATCAGAGACTGCTAGTGGTTAGTTTTGTTTGCAGTTCCCACAGAGTTTATATTTTGGTTGCCCAAGCATGAATCCTGCAGCAGTGATCATTATTCACAAATGGTTAAATCTGTGTAGTGGGAACTGTTAACTTGGTAGCTAATCATAAGTACTACTCAATATGGTGGGGGAAAAACCTGTGAGAATGAATTCAAAGGGGCACTAGTCTTCAGATGTTGGGGGATGGAAGCTAATGAATGGATTGCTGGGAGAGGAAAAACAGCCAGTAGAGAGAAAGGGTGTGTTGTTAGCAGTTTCCTTTCAAGGGGAACTCAACGTTTTGTGAGTGGTATCTGAAGTCTGTGTAAAATCAAACCTGCTGTGGTCAGGTGACATGGCATTTTGCGCATTGCGTGACTATAAAACGGCATCTGTGAACCATGTCATCAGTTTTATTATATTAAGTGAAGACCACATGTTAGTTGTCTGTGTGAACATTCCTAAAAACTATTCAGTTCTCTTTATTTTTCAGTGTATATAAATAAATAAATATATAAATACATACAGTATGTCACAAAAGTGAGTACTCCCCTCATATTTATATAAATATTTGATTATATCTTTTCATATGGAAACACTGAAGAAATGACACTTTGCTACAATGTAAAGTAGTGAGTGTCCAGCTTGTGTAACAGTGTAAATTTGCTGTTCCCTCAAAATAACTCAACATAGAGCCATTAATGTCTAAGGAGAACAACCCTAAGTGAAAAAGTCCAAATTGGGCCCAAAGTGTCAATATTTTGTGTGGCCACCATTATTTTCCAGCATTACCTTAACCCTCTTGGGCATGGAGTTCACCAGAGCTTCAAAGGTTGAACTGGAGTCCTCTTCCACTTTTCCATGACGACATCATAGAGCTGGTGGATGTTAGAGACCTTGTGCTCCTCTAACTTCTGTTTGAGGATGCCTCACAGATGCTCAATAGGGTTTAGTACATCACCTTCACTCTCAGCTTCTTTAGCAAAGCATTGGTCATCTTGGAGGTGTGTTTGAGGTCATTATCATGCTGGAATACTGCCCTGCAGCCCAGTCTCCGAAGGGAGGGGATCATGCTCTGCTTCAGTATGTCACAGTAGATGTTGGCATTCATGTTTCCCTCAATGAACTGTAGCTCCTCAGTGCCGGCAGCACTCATGCAGCCCCAGACCATGACGCTCCCTCCACCATGCTCGACTGTAGGCAAGACACACTTGTCTTTGTACTTCTCACCTGGTTGCCGCCACACACGCTTAACCCCATCTGAACCAAATAAATTTATCTTGGTCTCATCAGACCACAGGACATGGTTCCAGTAATTTGTGTCCTTAGTCTGCTTTTCTTCAACAATAGTTTGTGGGCTTTCTTGTGAATGAATGAATGAATTAATGCCTTTATTGTGCATCATCTTTAGAAGAGGCTTCCATCAGAGACGACATGCAGACCAATTTGATGCAGTGTGCAGTGTGCAGTGTATGGTCTGAGCACTGACCCCCCACCCCTTCAACCTCTGCAGCAATGCTGAGTGTCAGGGTCTTGGCAATCTTCTTATAGCCTAGGCCATCTTTATGTAGAGCAACAATTCTTTTTTTCAGATCCCCATAGAGTTCTTTGCCATGAGGTGCCATGGTAGCCTCTTCTAAAAGACGCATATTTCCACATAGAAATATTGCCCAATCACTGGAAGTTCCTGAGGTTATATAGTGTTTGCGATTCAACATCAAGATGTTGTTCTTGCTCACATAAGGAGCTTGTAGCTCAGGTTAAACCCCAAGAAGAGTATGCTTTCTCCAGTGCACAGGACAACTTTTCTAGGGGTTATATGGGATTCTACTACGTTGAGGGCTTATTTATCCTCTTCACGCGTAGGGTCAATTCTATCAACATTGATCAAGATAAAGTTGGGTTTGGGCATCCCCACCAGTCTCTGCGAGAGACTGTTGGGTTGGCCATAAGCATGGCACCAGCAGTTAACATCATACCATTGGGCCTATTGCACATGAGACTGTTTCAGTGGTGGCTGAAAAGAGTAATCAGTGTCATACTGCGATGCCTACATGCTCTGAGAATTTGGAGGTGTCCCCAGTTTTTAGCCTTGGGTCACACTCTATGGGCATCTCCTTATCGCAAGAGGGCAAGGGCGTAACCATGGTATGGACATTGGGGGGGGGAGTCCAAGCACTATACCCACCCACCCACCCGCTGGCAAACTTCCAAAGTTTGATGCTGAAAATTTGCATATTTACAACAGTTTTATGATTATAGTTACTGATTGAATTCACGTGATCTCTGAGTGATAGAAGCTCCCAAAGCATGGGGATATAGTAGGGTGCTGTGGACGTCCTGTGGGCAGATGTATTCTCTGTGAACGAAATGGTGTGAACCTTTTCTCACTTTCACTCGCATTTATAACAGTCTATCACAACGTGAGGGTTCACAACGAACTCGGCAGGAGGGTGTGCACGTGAATGTAACATTAATGGTCAAAAACTGGAGCTGACGTTAGCCTAGATGTTTAGGTATCTAGTTACTTACTGTATGAAAAAAACATGACACCCCAAAAATGAGTGCATGGTTACGCCCATGCAAAACGATAATGATAGACACCCCTCACAGGCTGGGGTGTGCTCTTAGATCCATCCTGCTCACAGTCTGTCTCTGGAGCAGCCCTCATCTAGAGTGGTATATAAATCGCCTAGAAATGCGGGCCGTATTCCTAGCACTGAAATTCCTTTCTTCTTCAATTGAGATCACCATGTGTTAGTTGTGACAGATAATACAGCGGTGGTCTCATATCAACCACCAGGAACATCTGGGTCATGGACTTAACCCTGTTCCCTGAGAAGGGAACAAAGAAATTTTATAGCTTTGTCATATTTGGGTGTTCTTGTGAATCACATCTTTGCTTCAGATAATAGAAACTGATGACGTGGTTTACAGGCACAAAATGCCATGTCACTCAACCATGGCAGGCCTGTAAATAGGCACAATTTTACCCTGACTTCAGATACTGGTCACGTGCAAGGACGCTTCCCACAACATGAAGCTCACGCAATGTCTCGTTCCCTCCTTAAGGAACAGGGTTACATGTGTACCCCAAACTTTTGCCAATAGTCTAGATGAAAAGAATCTCAACTTGCCAGTAAATCTTAGTAACAGGTACTCTGTTCAGCTAGATAGCGAGGACTGAACACACCTCATAAAATGCTCCACTCCTCTGAAAAATGGGGAAATGGAGGGAGGCTCCAGTTTGTGTTTTAGTGGTATACAGCTAATCTTGTAAGTCATATAGATTACAGTAAGGCTCAACCATACTGGTAGCACATACAGTGCATCCGGAAAGTATTCACAGTGCTTCACTTTTTCCACATTTTGTTATGTTACAGCCTTATTCCAAAATGGATTAAATTCATTATTTTCTTCTAAATTCTACAAACAATACCACATAATGACAACATGAAAGAAGTTTGTTTGAAATCTTTGAAGCACCTTTGGCACCATTTACAGCCTCAAGTCTTTTTGATTATGAGGCTACAAGTTTGGCAAACCTATTTTTGGGCAGTTTCTCCCATTCTTCTTTGCATTACCTCTCAAGTTCCATCAGGTTGGATGGGGAGTGTCGGTGCACAGCCATTTTCAGATCTCTCCAGAGATGTTCAATCGGGTTCAGGTCTGGGCTCTGGCCAGGCCACTCAAGGACATTAACAGAGTTGTCCTGTAGCCACTTCTTTGTTATCTTGGCTGTGTGCTTATGGTCGTTGTCCTGTTGGAAGATGAACCTTTGCCCCAGTCTGAGGTCCAGAGTTCTCTGGAGCAGGTTTTCATCTAGGCTGTCTCTGTATATTGCTGCATTCATCTTTCCTTCACCAACCACCATGCTTCACTGTAGGGATGGCATTGGCCAGGTGATGACCGGTGCCTGGTTTCCTCCAGACAAAACGCTTGCCATTCAGGCCAAAGAGTTCAAGTTTGTTTCATCAGGCCAGAGAATTTTGTTTCTCATGGTCTGAGAGTCCTTCAGGTGCCTTTTGGCAAACTCCAGATGGGCTGTAATGTGCCTTTTACTGAGTGACTTCTGTCTGGCCACTCTACCATACAGGCCTGATTGCTGGAGTGCTGCAGAGATGGTTGTTCTTCTGGAAGGTTCTCCTTTCTCCACAGAGACACGCTGGAGCTCTGTCAGAGGGACCCTCGGGTTTTTGGTCACCTCCTTGACTAAGCCCCTGCTCCCCGATTACTCAGTTTGGCAGCTCTAGGAAGAGTTCTGATTTTTCCAAACTTCTTCCGTTTATGGATGATGGAGGCCACTGTGCGCACTGGGACCTTCAATGCTGCAGAAATGTTTCTGTACCCTTCCCCAGATCTGCACCTTGATGTAATCCTGTCTTGGAGGTCTACAGACAATTCCGTGGACTTCATGGCTTGGTTTGTGCTCTGACATGCATTGTTAACTGTGGGACCGTATATAGACAGGTGTGTGCCTTTCCAAATCATGTCTAATTAACTGAATGCACCTGAGCTCAGTTTTGAGTGTCATGGCAAAGGCTGTGAATACTTATATACACATGTGCTTTTTTTGTTTTTTATTTTTAATAAATTGGCATAGATTTCAAACAAACTTATTTCACGTTGTCATTATGGGGTATTGTTTGTAGAATTTTGAGGAAAATAATGAATTTAATCCATTTTGGAATAAGGCTGAAACATAACAAAATGTGGAAAAAGTGAAGTGCTGTGAATACTTTCCGGATGCACTGTATTCACAAGCCTGCCAATCACAGACAGCAGGTGATGTGAACAACTTAGAGCCATGAGGTAAGACACACCTGGCCAGGGACCTATAGGTGAGTTCTACCATTGTTCTGCTGAGCAGCAGAACAAGAGTTTGTAGCAAACACATTCTGCATTGACATTATACAGTGGTGTGAAAAAGTGTTTGCCCCCTTCCTCATTTCCTGTTCCTTTGCATGTTTGTCACACTTAAGTGTTTTGGAACATCAAACCAATTTAAACAATAGTCAAGGACAACACAAGTAAACACAAAATGCAATTTGTAAATGAAGGTGTTTATTATTAAAGGTGAAAAAAATCCAAACCATCATGGGCCCGTGTGTGAAAAGAGTGATTGCCCCCTTGTTAAAACATACTATAACTGTGGTTGTCCACACCTGAGTTCAATTTCTCTAGCCACACACAGGCCTGATTATTGCCACACCTGTTCACAATCAAGGCATCACTTAAATAGGAGCTGCTTGACACAGTAAGGTCCACCAGAAGATCCTTAAAAGCTACACATCATGCCAAGACCCAAAGAAATTCAGGAACAATTGAGAAAGAAAGTAATTGAGATCTATCAGTCTGGAAATGGTTATAAAGCCATTTCCAAAGCTTTGGGAATCCAGCGAACCACAGTGAGAGCCATTATCCACAAATGGCGAAGACATGGAACAGTGGTGAACCTTCCCAGGAGTGGCCGCCCAAATTAACCCCAAGAGCGCCGCAACGACTCATCCAAGAGGTCACAAAAGACCCCACAACAACGTCCAAAGAACTGCAGGCCTCACTTGCCTCAGTTAAGGTCAGCGTTCATGCCTCCACCATCAGGAAAAGACTGGGCAAAAATGGCCTGCATGGCAGAGTTCCAAGGAGAAAACCACTGCTGAGCAAAAAGAACATCAAAGCTCGTCTCAATTTCTCCACAACACATCTTGATGATCCCCAAGACTTTTGGGACAACATTCTGTGGACCGATGAGACAAAAGTGGAACTCTTTGGAAGGTGTGTGTCGCCAAGTATATCGCGGCGTAGAAGGAACACTGCATTTCATAAAAAGAACATTATACCAACAGTAAAATATGGTGGTGGTAGTGTGATGGTCTGGGGCTGTTTTGCTGCTTCAGGACCTGGAAGACTTGCCTTGTGCGTAAAAGGAACTATGAATTCTGCTGTCTACCAAGAGATCCTGAAGGAGAATGTCCGACCATCTGTTCGTGTACTCAAGCTGAAATGAACTTGGGTTCTGCAGCAGGACAATGATCAGGACACACCAGCAAGTCCACCACCGAATGGCTGAAGAAAAACAAAATGAAGACTTTGGAGTGGCCTAGCCAAAGTCCTGACCTGAATCCTATTGAGATGTTGTGGTATGACCTTAAAAAGGCCGTTCATGCTCGAAAACCCTCTAATGTAACTGAATTAGGACAATTCTGCAAAGATGAGTGGGCCAAAATTCCTCCAGGACGCTGTAAAAGCCTCATTGCACGTTATCGCAAACGCTTGGTTGCAGTTGTTGCTGCTAAGGGTGGCCCAACCAGTTATTAGGTTTAGGGGGCAATCACTTTTTCACACAGGGCCATGATGGTTTGGATTTTTTTTCACCTTTAATAATAAACACCTTCATTTACAAATTGCATTTTGTGTTTACTTGTGTTGTCCTTGACTATTGTTTAAATTGGTTTGATGTTCCAAAACACTTAAGTGTGACAAACATGCAAAGGAACAGGAAATGAGGAAGGGGGCAAACACTTTTTCACACCACTGTAGATATACAACAAGTCTGGCAAGCGAATAAGGGGACTAAACTCAAGATAGCACTTAATGGATCCAAAAATGTAAAAAATACACACACCATAGCCATGAAGAGATGAAAGATGATGGAGATGTTAGAAGTCTGTTGCCAGCTTTGGGGGACAAGTCTGCTGGGGCTCCCATAGTCACAAGCCATTATGCAGATACTGCCATGGTGCATATGAAGTCCGATTTGTATGAAGTTTGAATATGAAAAAACAATGACCGTATGACAGTTGTATTTATATCAAACACTAATGTCATACAATTGCTTTGTGACTTTATTGAAGGTCTTGTCTCATACGTACAAGAAAATAACCCGATGATCCTCATTGCTAAAAGTAGAGAACATATAGATCAGAATTATTTAAGTGACTCACATAAAACAATAGCTCAGTGTGGTAGTATACTCTAAACTCTACTGATGTTAGACTGCCTTAAAAACCTGTTCAGGTACAGAGTTTCTTGCGTGGTTGGATGTGTCGGAGGAAATGGAAGACCATTATCCAGGATTACATACGCTCACCACATGCCGAAAGCATGAGGAAGAGAAACCAGGTGGTATTTAGCATGCTGGAAGCCGAGGCTGAGTATGTCCAACAGCTCCACATCCTTGTGAACAATTTCCTTCGACCACTCCGTATGGCTGCCAGTTCCAAGAAGCCACCCATCACTCATGATGACGTCAGCAGCATTTTTCTCAACAGGTACTTGAATGATGAACTTGCATTGGAGTGTTCTATGTATAAGCCTGTTTATCTTATATTAATTTCTTTGCTTTCAGATTTTTAATATTGCAGTATTATATTCCCTTTTCTCACATTGCGTAACTGAATCCTTATCAACTTGTAGTTCTTGATTTCAAATTTGTAGTCTTTAGGTTCTCGGTACACTTCTTCAAGGGTCCACATTTTTTACTATTAAGAATATCTGCTTTTTTTATAAAGCATTCTATATCTTTTTATACAACTGCTGTATTTTCTTTATTTTTTTCCTTGTAACCTTTTTTTTCAAGAATGCTTTTTTCTTGTATTAACACGGCAGACAGAGACTATTCACGTTAGATCTGATCAAAATCCTCATCAGATGACAAATGTAAGTAGTGTCTTACATGGACAATGTGTTGAAACTTTGAAGAAGTGTTGTGTGCAGGATGCTCTTCTTTCATTATTAGCAGTAGTTTTATTTCTGAGAAATGTAGACTAGTCTGCACTCTGACGGAGCGATTGTAGAATTTGATGAGTACATACATGAGAGAGACTAGCAATAGACAGAGCAGTCATGTCTTAGTATCACTAAGCCTTAGGCAGGAGTTAGTGCACCCCCAACTCAAGTGTCCTCTAAAAGTTTTGGAATGGCAAGGTTAATTCTTTTGTTTTTGCTGTACACATTTCGGTTTAAGATCAAAAGATGAATATGAGACGATAGATCAGAATTTCAGCTTTTATATCCTGATATTTGCATCAAGATTCATTAACGTAGAACCTGGCAACTCTTGTGGCAGCCCCCCCGCCCCCCAATTTTTAAATGAGCAATAGTATAGGATCATTGTTAAATTAAATAAAAGTAAACACTGAATATTTGGTTGGATATCCCCTTGACTTCACTGTCTTGCTGCATGACCCATCTTCTCTTGAGATTCAGTTCTCCGACAGATTTCCTGACATTTTAATTTAGAATTCACTTGTATAATTCAGAATAAATTGTTCCATCAATGATGGCAAGCAGTTCTGGCCCAGATGCAGAAAAATAGGCCCTAACCATAATACTACAGGCAGTTTGTTTCACAGATAGGATAAAGTTCTTATGCCGGAATGCAGTGTTTTCCTTTCTCCAAACATAGCGCCTCTCATTTAAACAAGAAATTATTAGAACTAAAATATGATTAGTGATTTTTTACTGAAAGCACTGACAGGGGCAGACTCAGCATCGCAGCATCAAAGAGACCGAAGACTATACATTTTTGATGAGAGCTGGTGAGTTCCAAGAACATGAGCAACAACGACCATTGGCGCCTAGATGTGGCATGTCCAGGGACTTTGAAAGTTGAGAAAAGTCTGACCAAGGAGTTGCAGTCCAGCTCCCGGTCACCATCGCACATATAGTGAATGACACCCTGATGGTAACGCTCAGTTACTGAGATAACAGCTACACTGGGATTTTGCTCAGTTGCAAAGAAAGTGAGTGTGATTCATTATTATTATTTTGTTTTAAATGTGCAAAAGCCATAAGCTAAGCTAATTGGCGCTTGTGCTTTTGTTACAGATAAATGGCCACAATTGAAAAAAGCACACACTGCTTCTCCTTCATCTTGTTGGATATGATGCATATATACCTATACAGTGGCAAGAAAAAATATGTGAACCCTTTGGAATTTCATGGTATTCTGAATAAATTTGTCATAAAATGTTATCTGATCTTGATCTAAGTCAGGCGTATTGACAAAAATAATGTGCCTAAAAGAATAAGTAAAAAAAATTCAGATCTTTCATGTCTTTATTGAATACACTCATTCACCATTCAAAATGGCAGTGGAAAAAGTAAGTGAACCCTTAGAATTAATACCTGGTCGATTCCCCCCCTTGGCAGCAATAACCACAACCAGGCACTTACTGCAGCTGTGGATCAGACCTGCACATCGTTCAGGATGAATTTTAGCCCGTTCTTCCTGCAGAACTGCTTTAGCTCTGTCATATTTTTTGGACGTCTCATGTGTATGGATTTCTTTAGGTCATTCCATAGCATCTCTATTGCGTTGAGGTCCTCGGCTCTGGCTTGGCCACTCCAAAAGGTGGATTTTGTTTTTCTGAAGCCATTCTGTTGTGGAGGTGCTCCGGTGTTTTAGGTCGTTGTCCTGTTGCATCACCCAACGTCTACGCAGTTTCAGCAGATGTACATACATTCTCGCATTATCCTGAAGAATTGTCTGATATACTTGGGAATTCATCTTCCCCTCACTGATTGCAAGCTGGCCAGGCCCTGATGCAGCAAAGCAGGTCCAAATCATAGTGTTTCCTCCACCATTCCTTAAGATTGGGATGATGTTTTCATGATGATATACCATGCCCTTTCTATGCCAGATGTAGGGCTGTGTGTTTTTTCCAAATAGTTCAATCTTAGTTTCATCAGTCCACAAAACATTTTGCCAATACCGCTGTGGAGTGTCATTGTGCTCTTTTGCAAACTTCAGGCGTGCAGCAATGTTCTTTTTAGTAAGCAGTGGCTTCCTTTGTGGTGTCCTGCCGTAGATACCCTGCTTGTTCAATGATTTGCATATTGTAGTCTCATGAACAGAGATGTTAGCCAGTTCCAATGATGCCTTCAAATCTTTGGCTGTCATTCGGGGTTGTTTCTTTACCTCATTGATGAGTCTTCATTGTGCTCTTGGTGTCATTTTGACTGGGCGCCCACTTCTTGGTACAGTAGCAACAGTCCCAACGTGTCTCCATTTGTAGACTGGTGAATTTCTAAAGTCTTTTAAATCACTTTGTAACCCTTGCCAGCATTATGTAAATCAACAATTCTTGGTCGTAGATCCTCTGAAAGCTCTTTTTGGCGAGGCATGGCTCACATAAGCGTGTGTTTCTTGTGCAGTGCAAACTCCAAAGATTTGAGGGGTTTTTATCAGTCAAAGTAGCTGTAGTCCACACCTCCAATCTCATTTTCTTAAAGAGACTCTAGTTGTGCTAAAACCTGACTCCAATGAGTTTTTTGAGGTCATTAACTCAAGGGGTCACATACTTTTTCCACAAGCACTATGAGTTTTTTTTGGTTGTTCTCAATAAAGACATGAAGGATCAGAATTTTTTTGTGTTATTATTTTTAGACACATTATATTTGTCAATACCCTTGACTTAGATGAAGATCAGATCACATTTTATGACAAATTTATTCATAAAACCATGAAATTCCAAAATTTACACATATGTTTTCTTGCCACTGTATATACCTGCAACAACTACATAGTACAGAGTAGTAAGGTGGCATCACCTGGGTGCAGTGTAGGAGAGCTGCACCACTCAGCTGTACAACTCCTGAATCAGGACTGAAACTTTATTTGAATGGCACACCATCATGTGACATTAAACTCACCTATAATCATGTCTGCATAATTCCGAGTTTCTCTTGGGAGCAGGTCAACAGAGCTTTAGGAGGGAATGAGGAAGAGGAGAAGAGAAGTGTATACATATGAGTGTGTGTGTGTGTGTGTGTGTGTGGATGAGAACGTGTATATTTGAAAGAGCATGTCTGTGTATGAGAAGGAGATTTTATGTGTATGAGAGAGAGAATGAACTGTAATGATAGAATAATCTGTAATACTAACTGTCAGTGCCTAAAGAAAGGCAACTTGCCTTTACGCCAAAGGCAAAAATCTTTTCAACTCCACCTAATGTTCCATTTCAAAGGAAACTTCAACATTGCATTTAGCATAACAGTATGGGAACGCCTTGTGCACGGGACCGGTATCTGAAGCTTGTGTAAAATCATGCCTCTACTTATATACCTGCCATGATCAGGTGATGTGGCAATTAAGCGCATCGCATAATATATATATATGGCACCTGTGAACCACGCCGCCAGCCTTATTATCTTCAGCGAGACTGTATGTCTGTTGTTTGTGTGACAAAAATGCTTCATTTGTACTCGATATTGTCCCAAATTTTTTCACTTTTCTATCCCTTTTTTAAATAAAAAGAGAGGTAAATAATGAGCGAGATATAGTTCAAAACGTGTGTAACAGCTTGCTCCCGTTTCATCACGGGGAAAAGTGCACATTTTCTGGATGAAGTGTTATCAGTGTAGTATGCGATGGCGGCCTCGAGAGGCTGCGGATGGTAACGCTACATTAAGCAGCTCGACTCGCGCTCTTCTCGGAAAAAAAAAACGGAAGCCAAAGCGAGTCGGGTTTCAGAGCCTTGCGGATCTGGGCCTCAGGTTCGGGGGATCTCTTAGATCCGGAAGAGGAGCCGGAGACGAGTGCTTGTCTATCTCTTGCTCTGTCTTCCGGGTTCGGCTCACCGCTGGATTTTGGAGTTTGAGTCGCGACTCCTCCACCCGCTATGGAATGCCAAAAGGGTAATAATTCCTCTC
Organism: Ameiurus melas; assembly: GCA_012411365.1. NCBI lineage: Eukaryota > Metazoa > Chordata > Actinopteri > Siluriformes > Ictaluridae > Ameiurus > Ameiurus melas. Next base: position 17,666,497 of record CM022777.1, on the reverse strand, counting down.
TGACTCCGAGGAGTTAGAAGGATGTTTTAAAAACCTAGAGCAGCATATAAAGAGTCACTTGAAGTGATTACACTGTGAAAGTAAATCCCTCACACTGCAAAAACTCCCCTGTCTTCCAGAAGTTTATAACAAAATCTCAGGCTTCTGGGGGAAAACCTTGCATAAACCATATTCCTAACCCCACGATGTTGGATTATTCGGCCATTGCGGGAATGAACAGCATGGCTATTTAGCTATGCCCAAGGTGGAGGAGGAATGTGCTAGCTACCTTTCTCCACCGACGGTAGGTAATTATGGGGGCCGGCTTGCATCCAAGGTGGCATTGGTGGGCAAGCCTGTGTAGTAGTAGTCTTGCTTGTGGGTCACTGCAGACAATGACAGGGTTGCAGGCCTACCAAGCAGACCTGCTGAGTGAGCTCGTCATATGACGTGTTGTCTCGAGCGTCCACGAGTAGAGCCTGGGCCAGCACTAGTGTGAGGGAGACCCAGAAGGCGAGTATAGCAGCCCGCCAACCCCCGCAGGGTGGCCACAGTCTCGGTCGGCTGTTAGGCCTGATCTGATAATGGTCATAAAGGCCAAGCAGGCAATGAAGAGCAGTCCTGAGGGGAGGGATGTATCTGGGGACATGAGGATGTTAGGGCAGATAGCCTCCAGTGCTACTGTAGGGCCTCCCCTAGCCAAGGCGGTCTCCAAGTTTTCGGTGTTCGGAGCTATCACAGGGCAACAAAAATCTGATGCTTCCCTCCAATAGAATGTGGAATAGCTAACGTCACTAAAAGACCATCGGGCAGCGTGCAAGCTACTGCCAAATGTGTCTCCATGGGTTCTGTCTACCATAGAAAGGGTTACCGGTCCCGTTATAGCTCAACCCCCCCCCGTTCACAGGTGTGCTCACCACAGCAGTCAGCACAGACCAGAGCCCGAAAATGTGCATATTTCCACATAGGAATATTGCTAGCTTTATCCCCTCGCACCTTCACAAAGTGCATGGATGTCACTCTGGCTCCATTGGGACTCCAGGTCATCTGTGTACCAAACTACCTGGATGACTGGTTAATTCTAGCACAATCCAGGGAGCTGGCGGTTCAACATCGAGATGTTGTTCTCGCCCACATGAAGAGCTTGGGGCTCAGGTTGAATCTCAGAAAAGTATACTTTCCCCGGTGCAGTGGACAACTTTTTTAAGGGTTATAGGATTCTACTATGACGAGGGCGTTTCTATCGCCAACAGGCGTAGGTCAATCCTATCAACACTGAGCAAGATAAAGCTGGATCTTGGGAGACTCTTGGGGTGGAGTCCAACACATGTGGCCGAGGTCACATCTGTATGCTGCTCCCCCCATCGCTCTGCTCCCACAAGCTCTAGCGAAAGTTTGCCAAGACAGTCTGCTAGTAGCACCCTTTTGGCAGCTCGAACATGGGTCTGAGAGATAATATCCCTGTGAGATGGCACTCCTTGGGAGATTCCTACTCGCAGGGATCCACAATAGACCCAGTGAACTGTGTAATAGCTACAGTCCTGGAGTTCTTTTTTTTCAAGTTTCATTTTTATTGAACATTCAATATTGAACATGACAATTTATATTCTACACCGTATCGAACTATTCCTTTATACAAGGAGGAATATTTTAGTGCAATAGAGAGCGGCTTGATGACAACAGCAAGAAGCAAAGGAGATAAAGGACAACCTTGGCAACACCCTTGTCCGAGCGCAAAATAATCCGAATAAATATCGTTTGTCTGAACCCTGGCATTAGGGGTTGAGTAAAGGAGGCTAATCCAAGAAATAAACTTATCCCCAAATCTGAACTTCCTCAGGACTGCAAACAAATACTCCCATTCGACCATGTCGAATGCTTTTTCAGCATCTAATAAAATCACTATCTCAGGGTGAACAGCCGAATGCTTTGAATAAATTATATTAAAGAATGTACGGGTATTGAAAAACAATTGACGTCCCTTTATAAAAACCGTTCTGATCTTCAGATATAATATAAGGAAGTACTTTCTCTAACCGAGATGCCATTACTTTCGCCAATATCTTTACATCTGCATTAAGCAGTGACAGCGGTCTGTAAGAACCATAGGAGGATGGATCCTTACCCTCCTTTAGGAGCAGAGCTATCATGGCTTGTGTCAGGGTTGGGGGCAAAGACCCACATTCCAAAGAATTGTTGAACATAGCCAAAAGCAATGGAGCTAATTTTCCAATAAACATTCTAAACCCATCCGGGCCAGGAGCTTTGTTAGATTGCATAGATTTAACTGAAATTAAAATGTCTTCAAGAGAGATTGGGAAATCTAATTGCATAGCAGTATTCGTATCAATTACAGGGTTACAGAGGTTTTGAAGAAATGCGTTCACTTTAGTATTATCTGTTGGAGATTCGGACTTATAAAGCGAAGAGTAAAAAGATTTAAAAGTAGCATTAATTTTCATGGGATCTGTAGTGACAATATTATAAGTGTTTTTAATACTAGGTATGAGACGGGAAGTTGCCTGTCGCCGTAGCTGATGTGCCAGTAAACGACTTGGCTTGTCGCCATGTTCATAATATGAACCACGAGTAGATAACAGGAAGTGTAGTCCTGGAGTTCTTACAAGAATGTTTCTCAGCAGGTTGGCTCCTTCTACAATCAGGGTTACATGGCCGCCGTTTCAGCCAGCCATGCTCCTGTTGATGGAGCCTGTGTGGGGCAACATCCTCTAACTTCGAGGTTCATGCGTGGTGTCAGACAGCTGAGGCCCATTTGCAGGCCATGCATACCTTCCTGGGACCTTGCTGTGGTTCTGGAAGGTCTGTCAGGGGCCCCATTTGAGCCCTTAGAGTCAGCCTCTGAGAAGCTTCTGACTCTAAAGTTAGCTCTTTTACTGGCCCTGACATCTCTCAAGCGAGTGGGAAGTCTACAAGCTCTCTCTGTTGCCCCTCCCTGCCTTGACTTTACCCCTGGATAAGCCAAGTCCTTCTTGTATCCTAGGCCGGATTATATTCCTAAAGTGCCTACATCGGCTGCCCACCCTGTGGTGTTGCAGGCTTTCTGCCCTCCTCTGTTCCTCACACTGGAACAAGAGAGGATGCACCTTCTGTGTCCAGTAAGGGCTCTCTGCACTTACGTCCACCGTTACGGCCTGTGGCGTAAGTCGGAGCAGCTACTAGTCTGCTTTGGCAGTGACAGGAAAAGTGATGCTGTGTCAAAGCAGCGCATCTCTACTTAGATAGTGGAAGCAATCTCTAGGGCTTACGACACATGGTCTCGCCACGCCTCTGGGCATAAGAGCTCATTCCACTAGGGCGGTCGCGTCCTCAAAGGCTTTGTCCAAAGGGGTATCCTTGCAGGATGTGTGTGCGGCTGCAGGGTGGTCTATGACTCACACAGTCATTCGTTTTTACAGCCTGGATATTCATTCCACGCCGGGTTAGCGTGTCTTGCAGTGACCCTCGGGCTTGGCTATTTTTGAACAGGCCGTACCCTCGAGTACGTACCCCCGAGTAGCTATTCTCGTTCCCATAAGTTTATGCTAAATGCAACGTTGATGTTCCCTTTGAAAGGGAACGTCGGGGTTACACATGTAACCCTGTTCCCTGAGAAGGGAATGAGATGTTGCATAGTATTGTCATTGGCAGGCCTGTGAATTGCGTCTTCGCTTCAGATAATAGATGCTGGTGGCGTGGTTCACAGGTGCCATATATAGATCATGCGACGCGCTTAATTGCCACATCACCTGATCATGGCAGGCCTATAAATGATGCTAAATGCAACTCAGGGAACAGGGTTACATGCATAGCCCAGACATTTTCTTTCCTTCCCTTTTTCATCCATGGAAATCAGTCTCACTGTCTGTGTAAATTAGAGTTGAAAGGAGGCATGTTTCAAGAAGCATAATGGAGCAGACCAAAAAATTTTTTATAGGGTGAGGGGGCAATAGGTAAGAAGTATTTTGTGGGAGACAAACAACAAAACCTGCCCCCTCCCCGTCAAGTTGGGTCATGCCACTGTGACTCACCCACGCCAAAGGAAAGGAGATGCAATATTATTGTTACTGTCATTAGCGGCTCGCCATGAAAACTCCCAGTGCTCCAGATGGCCAGTCCGCCCTTGGGCACCAATGACATAGTGCATTTTGTTCACACGTCACATAAGGTGGGTGTAAGAATGTGTCAGATTAATAGTATGAGAACAGTCTAAAAGGACTGTTCAATAAATTTGAATTAATGTGAATTGGAGAAAGGTTGCCAACTTATTTATCTGAAGGATTCTTGAGCTTCTGGATAATTAGTAGGGCCTCTGATCATCAACTCAAGGAAGACAGTTATATTATTAATACCAGACATGCAAGAGTAAATATAAACTATTAAAAGATAATAACTACTAATAAATTAATATGCATTGCTAATGAATAATAAACCAATAGTTAAACAAAAGATGCCATATTAACACATGAAAAACAAAACATGATGTGAACATGGAATGGGTAAATGCAATGCTGTAGAGTTGAATGTAGCAAAGGAAGGGAATTATATAGCAGAAAACATCTTATGGGGAAAATGATGATTAATAAATGCTTACTTATCATTAAACAAATCATTTAACTAATATTTTTATGAGCTAACTCCAGATAAATGATATCTAAGCAATTTAAACAAACATATACTGCAATTAACTAATTCCAAGCTATCAGTAAAGAAGATTGGTAAGCTTATATTTATGTTGGGTGATCAGTCTTGTGTCAGTCACAGTCGGGTGATCAGTCTTGTGACAAAGACATCTTCTACTGGTGATGCAGATTTTGTGCAGTAGGAAAGGCGCTTTGTCACGTTCCTATAGTTGTTGCCATGCTGTGCTGGAAAATGCTGAACTCCTATCATGCCAGGAAGGTTCTTAGAGTCTGGACCATGCAGTTGGGTCAGATGAAGAAGTCGTCACAGGGTTCTCTGCAGACTGGGCTGTACAGAGGTACCGGGTGTGTGAGGCAATATATGCCAATGGAGGAATCTTTATAGACTCAAGCACGCAGCTGAAGGAGTTATCAGGGTTGGGCATTGACTGCAGACAATTTAATTCAATTCAATTTTATTTGTATAGTGCTTTTTACAATAGTCAAAGCAGCTTTACATAAATAAAAAACAGATATAAACAGTCAGAAACAGATAAACAGAGACAAACAGGAACAGATAAGCAGAGACAAACAGATATAAAACAAATGGAATTTACCCCAACTGAGCAAGCCACTGAGTGGCGACGGTGGCAAGGAAAAACACCCTAAGATTTTTTTTGAGGAAGAAACCTTGAGAGGAACCCGACTCAGAAGGGAAACCCATCCTCATCTGGGTAACACAGATAATGTGAAAGTAACACAGATAATGTTAAAATGAGAAGTATGTATGGCATACATGAGCATCAAATGATAGTCTGGAGTCAATAATCACTCCAAGGTCTTTAACTGCTGTACATGATGAAACAGAAAGACCATCAAGAGTTACTTTGTAATCAGAATGATTACTTCTAGCTACACGTGAGCCTAATAAAAGTATTTCTGTTTTATCAGAATTAAGTAAAAGGAAGTTAGTTAACATCCAACGTCTAATGTCCTTTACACAATCCTCAACTTTACTAAGCTCCTGTCTGTCCTCTGGCTTAGCTGAAACATACAACTGTGTATCATCAGCATAACAGTGGAAGCTAATTCCATGTTTACGAATAATTTGTCCTAGACGTAACATATATAAAGTAAAAATCAGTGGGCCTAAAACAGAACCCCGTGGAACTCCAAAAGTAACCTCAGTGCGCATGGAGAAGTCTCCATTTACATCTATGAACTGATAACGATCGGTCAGATAAGACCTGAGCCAGGAAAGGACTGTTCCCTTAATACCAACAACATTTTCCTAATCTATCAAGGAGAATAGTGTGATCTATAGTATCAAAAGCTGCACCAAGGTCGAGTAACACAAGCAGCGAGACACAACCCAGATCAGAGGTCAGTAGAAGGTAATTTACTACTTTAACTAAAGCTGTCTCTGTGCTATGATGAGGTCTAAATCCTTACTGATACATTTTTTATGAATGTTGTTCTTATCTAAGTACGAGCATAACCGCTTTGCTACAACCTTTTCTAAAATCTTAGAAATGATGGGGAGATTTGATATTGGTCTATAGCTGGACAATTGAGATGGGTCAAGGTCAGTTTTTTTAATCAATGGTTTAATAGCTGCTAATTTAAGTGATTTAGGTACATAGCCAGTGCTAAGGGAATAAATTATTATATTTAAAAGTGGTTCAATTACTCCTGGACAAATCTGTTTAAACAAACATATAGGTATGGGATCTAGTATACAAGTTGATGAATTGGCTGAAGAGATTAATGTTGCTAGTTCGGTCTCTCTAAGCAGAGCAAAACACTCTAAATATTGATCTGATATTGCTACATTGTCATCTAATGGGTTTGTTACAGTACTGTCCGGTTTTAACTTAATGGCATGTATTTCACATCTAATATTTTCAACATTATCAATGAAAAATTTCATGAAATCTTCACTGCTATGTAATGATCGAGTGTTTCTCTCTGGTTTTATTCCTAGTTAACTTTGCTACCGTGTTGAATAGGAATCTGGAATTGTTTTCGTTATCTCCTATTAAGGTGGAGAAATAGATTTTCCTAGCATCGGCAAGATTTATTTCAGGAGGCTCTCCTTCCATGCTGTTTGAAATATCACGTTTGGTTTGACGCCATTTACGTTCTAATTGTCGAGATGTCTGTTTTAAGGTTTGAGTTTGATCGTTATACCAGGGTGCAAATTTTTTCTCTCTAATTATTTTTCGTTTGAGTGGAGCCACTTTATCTAACGTGTAGCGGAGTGTTGACTCCAAGCTTTCAGTCTCCTGATCAAGTTCTATTGGATTTGACGGTGATCCCAATCTAATAGATGTTTCTGCGAGGTTATTTATGAAGCTCGATGCAGTAGCTGATGTGTAGGTACGTTTTACGTTTTTAGCGAGGTGAGGTGGAAATATTATGATCAATATGTATTATGAATGAGATAAGATAATGGTCTGAGACAACTTCAGACTGCGGAAAAATTACAATATTTTCTATACTTAGGCCGTATGTTAGTATGAGGTCAAGAGTGTGACCACCATTATGAGTAGGCCCGATTACGTTCTGATTAATCCCTACTGAATCTAAAATGGACACAACTGCTGTTCTCAGAGGTTTCCAGGTTATCAAAATGAATATTAAAATCTCTGACAATTAATGCTTTATCTACAGACACAAGCAGGTTTGAGAGAAAGTCTGCAAATTCACTAAGAAATTCAGTATATGGCCCTGGGGGTCTGTAAATAATAATTAGAGGAATTTACTTATTTTTTGTGGCTACATAACTTACACTGGTATAAAGAATTTCAAAAGAATTAAATTCATGCTTAGGTTTTTGTGTGACAACTAGATTTTCACTATGGATGAGCCCAACACCTCCTCCTCTACCAGTTGAACGAGGCTGATGTACATAACTGTATCCAGGAGGACTGGCTTCATTTAATGCTATGTACTCGTTTGGTTTAATCCAAGTTTCCATTTGTTACGCGATGTGACGGGAAGGAAGCAGGCTGGATGCAATCGCAGTTGAATGGTGACCTTTATTTACAGTGGTGAATGCAAACCAAAATACGATAAACAAACGCCCTGAGCTAAGCTATGCTCACTTGGCTACGGCTAGCGCTAATGCTAAGGCTAAGGCATATACATATACATAACATGACACAGCGATTCCCAATAGTCGCCCTTTAGTTTTACATGGCACACATTCCTTCATACATACACACGTCGTTAAGTCCATAAGTTGAACCGCTGTAAATAGACTTCCCAGTCCTTAGCGCCGCAACCGTTCACAGCTGCCGGCAATTCCAAAACACACATGACCCTTGACGTTAACCCGGAAGAGGCCCGCGCATGCGCAACAGCACTCAACGCGCGCAGTTGCACGGGGGAATCGTGACACCGTTAAACACATTAAATTATATTTCTGATCTGTAATGATGTCATTGACAATAAGAGCCTTAGACACAAGAGATCTAATGTTTAAAAGTCCCAGCTTCAGATTAAAAGTGCTGGCTGTGCATTCAGTATGATTCAATTTTATGTTAATTAGGTTACGAAGACAGACTTTCCGTAATTTTCTATATATTTGTATAGCTCGGGGAACAGACACAGTCTCTATAGTATATATTACCGTTGCCGGACTATTAATTGTGTATTGATTATACTGAATGTTGTTATTATTGGAAGATGTACTTACGTTAGGCAGTCACTTGGAGTGTAGCGCCTGGGACATGTTGTCAGGCAGCAGTTCCGCTCCAACGCTGCTGGGGTGCAGGCCATCAGGACGAAACAACCTAGGACGCTCCCAGAACAGATTCCAGTTATTGACAAACACCAGATTCTGCTCATTACACCAAGAGACTAACCAATCATTTAAAGTGAGAAGTCTACTGAACTTTTCTGCTCCACGTCTGAATGTGGGAAGAGGTCCAGAGACGATGATCTTCGCGGTGGGTGATCTGCCTCGTACCGTCTCGATCAGGCTGGAGAAGTCTCTCTTCAGAACCTCCGACTGCCGCAGCCTGATGTCGTTTGTCCCCGCGTGCAGCACAACTGCTCCAATGCGCTCAAGACACAAAAGGTCTTTAAAGTCTGGAACACGCATCTTAAGGTACCTTGAAGGGAAGGTAAGCTTAACCTTAATCATACTGTCGCCTCTCTCCTGGTCAGGACAGAGATTCAGGATGGTTGTTTCTGTTAATGTCTTCTACCTCACAGGCCAAAGACTCAAAATGTGGTGTTTCTGTTAATGTCTCTTTCCTATTGATGCCAGAAGTGGCCACAATGTAGATAACCTAGTGTGGAACTCATTAGCATAATGTAAAGTACACAGTTTGAGAAGTATCATTAAAGTTTGCCTTCCATTATTTCTTTTCCGAACCTCTTTCAAAATGTTATATGCATGGTGCTCTACACAAAGTCCAAAGCTGATAAGAAATGGATGAACTATCACCCATGCATTCATTTATGTGTTAATAGGTCAGCTCATATAAACTGTTGTCAACAATCATTTTCCATTAACCTAAACTGTTCTTTACATGAATGTGAAGTGGATGTGTCAGCCACTTCACTACCACTGCTGCTAAATCCAAAGTTCCTAAGGATTTTTTATGGCAGTGCTGATGTAAACCCTAGCAATGAGTTTGGTGGACAGGGTCAACCTGTGGTCCAATGAAAAATATTCCTCATGTGGATGTAGGTGAAGGGGGTCTCCTTTTCTGCACTGTAAGAGGTATCTGGCAGTTGTCTGCTTATCTAATGATTCCAGGCATTTGTTTATGTTAATTCACTAAGATCCAATCACAATGCAGCAAACCTTTCCCAAATCCTCTTAGTTAGAGAGGGGCCCAATTCATTACATGTGTTAAAATCTGATTATGGTTTAGATCATATATATACAGATATTAAATTCTAGAAAATTCTGTTTAGAAAATTCTAAAGGGTTCATAAACTTTCAAGCACCACTTGTATGTATGACCAGAAAAACATTGCAAATGGCAGAATCTTTTCCTGTACATAACTTTCAGGTATTGTGCAAGTCCATGCAAACAATTGTGTGTTTGAATAATTTAGGTTCTACCTTATAATTGCTTGGCATGTGATGACCATATTGTTTTAAAATGTTAGCATGTTTTTGATAATCACTGAGGTTCACATTCACCATTTTTTGAAGACAGGCCAAAAATTCTAAAACTGGTTTGCAAAAGTAAGTTGCAAACTGTCACATATTTAAATTGGTATGTCACATAATAAAAGTTGGATGCAAGTTCGGATAAGAGCTTTTAATAAAGAGAGGCAGGCAGACAAATCCAAATCATGAGACAATAGTGTGGTCAAAAAACAGCCAATGGGTCAGGCAATCTACAAACAGGCATAAACTAGGAAAGGAAGAAACGAGAACAAGGAACCAGAAACAAGATCAATGAACATGAAACAAATCGAGGAACAGGGTACAAACGCTTGGTATGGTGATCACACTCAATACTTCAGTCATTGTGTTCAATCTGTTTGTAATGTGGTTGTGAGTGTTGTGAATTTGATGCAGGTGTGCGTGATTAGAATAAATGAGAGTTTTCTGGGAATTGCAGTCCATGGCGGCCATGTTTGTAGGATGGGAAATGTAGTCACTGGTTTCCTGTGATAGGGTGGAGGTAAATGTTCCAAAAGTCCATTTTGTATGTTTTAGGAAGTTCACTAGGTTTTGCATATTATGCTAATTATCATAAATTTGAGCAGTTTGAGCTAAATGGTTGTTGAGGGTTAGGGTTATCAATAAATTCGAATTTATTGATGTATGATGGCCATATTGTTTTCAAATGTCAACATGTTTTTGATCATTATTGCGTTTCACACTGTGCTTTTTTGCCACCACAGATGTGAGAATTGGGCAAAAATCTTAGGACTAATTTGCCAGTTCACTAGGTTTTGCATGTTGCTGTTTATCATAAATTTGAGTGGGTGGAGGTAAATGTTTCTTGAGGCTTTTTTTGTTTTTTTTTCTTTTACCCCAAATATGGGGTTTCTGTGACATATGATCTTTGCTCTCCACTCAATTTAGCAGAAAATCATAATAATAATAATAATTTTTATCTTTGTTATTATTATTATATTAATTGCCGCAAGCAGCAATCTCAGGGTCCAATAATGCCCCCATTGGCCAGTTCTTGCTAAGTGTCAGGGTTGGAGGCGATGACGGACACAAGTGCAGGTTAGGTTTAATACAAACTCAAACAAAACAGGATCTATAAAACTTGTGGCATGAGCACTAAGGCTAAGAATAAACATAAAACAAATATCATAATCACAATGACAGAAATAAGAGCAAAGAAAGACCATCAAAACAAGACAAGGAGCGCAGTGCAAACTGTGACTATATATAAACACACAAGTGCCCGTTAACATGAATGTGAAGCAGGTGGGCATGTGTCAGGGCTGTTGGGAACTGTAGTCCCAGGTTCCTTCTGGATATTCATGACACTAAGATACATAGAACAAAGAAGAGCCCATAGATGAACTATCAAGTTTTGTTATGAAAGCTCATGTTTTTTAAGTAATTCAATGATGAATAAAAATCCAGTTACAGATTAGCAGTTCAATACAGCACACTAAATTTTAGCTCGACTGCACTTTTAGAGCCTGAGAAAAAGCTATTAGACTACTACTGTTGGTAACCACACCCCAATCATTGCACATGTCGTTGGATACTTGTACTGAACATGTCTTTCAAGTTTGGTTCAAATCCATATCATCAATTATGAATTACAGTTATTTGAATAATCCAGCTCTGCCTTAGAATTGATTGATGTATGATGGTCATATTATTTACAAATGTCAGCATGTTTTTGATTATTATTTTTATTGAGCTTCATGCTCAGCTGAGTAATTTGGCACCAAAATTCCTATGAATAGTTTGCAATAGTAGGTTTTGCATATTATGCAAATTATGACAAATTTAAGTGGGTAGTGTCCAAAAATATTTTTTTTATACTGTGAGCAAACACATTAACCTAACGTATTTTAAAATGATAAAAAGGTATTTTCAATGTACACCTTATTTGATAATGGCAGCCATGTTTTTCAAGCAATTAAGTCTATGTCAAAAAGCCACTTTAGCACATAGATGCATCATACCAAATTTAAGCTCAAATGGACTTACAGTTCCTGAGAAACATCTATCTGACCTTAGCTCTAACCCCTTTGTATCTCCATGGCGCAAGCTTTGCGCATTATTTCAAATCTCAAGTCCTGTACATGTGCAAAAGCCTGTAACCAATCATGAGTTATAGCTGTTTGAGTAAATTAGGCTCTGCCTCATTAGAATTGATTGATGTGTGGTGGCCATGAACCTCACTCCAGCTACCCTATGTAAGGCATTTTTTTTTTAGATTGAGCTCAACGGGGGGAAATTTGCAAACTATTATTTCAACAGTTGATCAACTATTCATCTACTGATAAGTTGAAGTTTAGAAAATAAGACAAGACTTAATTAGACTATTCTAAAACACATAAACTAATCTAACACACACAAACACGCACACAAACAAGGTGAAAATTATCATGGTTTCCCCATTAGGCAGCGTGCTGGAGAGCCTGAGGGCGCACGCGTGCACGAGCAAGGTGCGTGAGCACCCGCTCTTTGAATGTTGACAACCATGACATTGTTTACCATGGACACATGCGTTTGTTTTGGTTTTGTCCCTGTTCTGTTATTGGTTGTTGCTCTTCGACTGAGTCAGCTGTGCACTCAGGGACTAGAGGCTGCTCTTGGACATCGGGAGCTTGAGGGTGCTCTTGGACGTCAGGAGCTTGAGGCTGCTCTTGGATGTCGGGAGCTTGAGGCTGCTCTTGGACGTCAGGAGCTTGAGGCTGCTCTTGGATGTCGGGAGCTTGAGGCTGCTCTTGGACGTCGGGAGCTTGAGGCTGCTCTTGGACGTCAGGAGCTTGAGGCTGCTCGTGAAGCTGGAGCGCCACGGTGGGGGTGCGCAGCGCTGTGTAATTTACCCTCTTCCGCGCGGAGAGTGCCCTCGCGCAAAGCCCATTATGCAGCTGCACCAGGTCGGCTAGCATGCGCTCGACCCAACCCAGTTCCTCATCTAGCTGACTGCCGCGCTCCAGCATGATCTGCTGCTTCCGTATGAGGTTCGTGATTCTGTTACGGATCGTAGTCGGGAGGCGGATGCAGATGTAGATCAAAACGCTTTATTAAACATAAAGACAGAACTTAAAGTAAACGTGGCATAGAGAAATATCCTTCGTGGCACGACCGCAATGAACAGAACAATGACTACAATCAACACAAACAATCACGAGCAAAGTGCTCGGTAACTCAGGCCTTTAAATAACAGAGATAATCAAACTAAAAGTGCATGCACCTGATGTGAATCAGCGCTAACGTGCAGCTAACCCGGAAGAGCGCGACCAACACAAAGTCCTTTGCAACGAAGCGCCACAGCAGCCTTTGGCGGTCGGTACTTTCCTAATAGGTCTGATAAGCTTTTTACCAAATATAGTAAAATGTTTCTAAGGACCAAACGGGAAAGTTCAGGATAATCATCCTGGGTCATTTGCGAAGCCTCTAAGCACGAGTACATTTGCAAATATAAGGAGAATGAAGGAATCCAGTTGAATTCAAACAATATTACTGTTAATCCTGTCGAAAGATCTAAACTGGCAGACGAGAGACTGATTACTGCGGAATGCTAATGTTTTCATAGGCATTTTCACTACAGCATATGCTTATATGACTTATATGACTTAAATTTTACAATTGGATGGATCGACTGCAACAGTGTTGTTTGTACATGGACACTGACAGTGTCATATGTAAAAGTAAGGAAGGTGATTGGATGCCACCCTTAAGCGATTACTTGGGTGCTCTTACCAATGAACTAGATGATGCTGATCAAATCATAAAATTTGTAAAGCAGGCCGTAAAACCTACAGTTACAAAACTGTAAAAGGAAAAACAACTATGAAAACTAAAGGCATTACTTTAATTTTGACCAATTATGAAGTTGTCAATTTGAAATCACTGACAGTGCCTAGTGGACAGGCAAGTGAAAAATCTGGATCAAACCAGTGAACTTTTCACCTCACTAAATTATGCGAGCTAAAAAGTAATAAGTGATAAGCTTGTTTTGTTATATGATTTCACAATTCTCCCTTACTGTTGTTAAGACCTTTTGTGTATATATGTACACATGTATATATGTCATTCTGTTGATGTGTTTTGAACATATGAATGTGCGCCTTCTTCTGATGCCAGGATGCAATGGCACTTTTTCTGTATTGTGTGTGGAGTAATAGCGGTAAATCATATTTTAATGTTGTTGGATAACTGTAAAAAGACAAAGTCAGTAGTTCCCGAAAGATTTCTCTGATGTTGGCAACCTCTGTATGATGAAATGATGATCAGAATAAATATAAATTTTCTTCTAAGAATCCCTGATTCTTTGTGTGATGACAAACTATTTCCCCCCAGCGAGAAAAACTTATTGGTAATCAATGACTTGAATTTGCCATGATGAATGTTATCTGCCAGTAAAAATCAATGTAGAAAAGACTTAAAAAATATATTTTTACACCCACCACAGAAATCTGAACATCATCTGGCTTGTTCAAATCTTGTTAGACTAGTAGAACAATCAACCTGAACATCAGGGTTACGCATGTAACCCTGTTCCCTTAGAAGGGAACTCCACGTTGCATTAGCTGAACGCTGTGGGAAGTGCCCTCGCATGTGACCGGTATCTGAAGCTTGTTTAACATCATGCCTATATATAGGCCTACCTTTATGAGGTGATGCATTAGCTGAATGTTGTGGGAGCGAGAATGCCCACTCCGTCATATTGAGGGCACGAACGTGAGGATCACTGCAAGCCACTTGAGCCCTGGCTGTATATCTAATGTATATCCAAGCTGTAAAATCTAATGAATGTGTGCAACATAGACCACCCTGCCACAGCACACACATGCTGTAAGCATACGCCTTTGGACAAAGCCTTTGAGGAGGCAACCCCCCTGGTGGAATGAGCCCAGAGGTGTTGTGAGGCCATGCGTCTCATAATCAATAGAGATTGCTTCCACTTTTCAAATAGAGATGTGCTGTTTCAACACAGCATCACCTCTACTGTCACCGCCCAAGCTGACCAGCAAATTTTCTGACCTATGCCACTGGCCGGAGCAGTGGTCATAAGTACAAAGAAGCCTTACTGGACACAGTCGGTGCAATTTCTCTTTTTCCAGTGTGAGGAACAGAGGAGGGCAGAAAGCCTGCAACACTACTGGCTGGGCAGCAGATGTAGGCACTTTAGGAATATAATCCGGCCTATAATACAGGTAGGCCTTGGCTATTCCAGGGGTAAAGTCATGGCAGGAAGGGGTAACAAAGAGCTTGTAGATGTCAGGGCCAACAGAAGAGTTACCTTTAGAGTCAGAAGTCTCTCAGAGGCTGACTCTAAGGGCTCAAATGTGGCACCTGACAGACCTTCCAGGACCACACAAATGGCCCAGGAAGGTATGCGTAGTCTGCAGATGTGCCTCAGCCACCTACCACCATGCATATCCCTCAAAGTTAGAGGATGTTGCCCCACAGAGGCTCCATCAATAGGGGCATAGCTGGCCAAAATGGCAGCCACGTAGATCCTGCTTGTATGAGGAGCCATCCCCGCTGAGAAATGTCCTTGGAAGAACTCCAAGACTGCACAGTTCACTGGGTCTAGCTGATGTTCCTCACACCACGTGACAAAAAAGTGCCACTTGAGCATATACAATTTCGTCATGGATGGCGTTCTAGATGGCAGTTGGATGAAGAACCATATTTAAGCTGACCAATAAGATACTACTTGCAGCAGACCTAGAAAGTCTTGGCGAACTCTTGCTAAAACTTGGGGGAACAGACTGATCAGGGGAAAAGCATATAGATGTGACCTTGGCCACATGTGCACCATGGCGTCCAGCACTAATCGTGTGGGAGGAGTGAGGGTGAACCACATGGTGCCATGTATTGTCTCCTCGGAGGTGAACACATCCATGACGTTGCCTCCAAATGCAAACCTCAGGAACTTCCTGTGACTGGGCACTATTTGTTTGTGGAAATATGCATCTTTTAGATCTATCATCACAAACCAGTCCTCAAATGGAATCTTAAATGTAATCACCTCCTCCACCTTCAGCGTAGCTAAATAGCCATGTTGGATTATTTGGCCATCGTGGGATTATAAATACGGCTTATGCAAGGTTTTCCCCCAGAAGCGTGATATTTTTTCATGCACTTTTGGGGAAAAATGGGGAGCTTTCTGCAGTGTGAGGGATTTATTTTCACTAGGGAGAACAAATCTCATCCAGCCTTAGTAATCACTACAAGCAGCTCTTTATATAATGCTCTCAGTTTTTAGCACACTGTTATGGCTCCTCAGAGTCAGAGAGGAATTATTATTTTAAATTTTTTATGTGTATGTGTCTGTTTTTTTGGCTTTCCATAGTGGAAGGAGGTGTCACAACACAAGTTCCAAAATCCAGTGGAGAGCCGGACCCAAAAGACAGTGCAAGAGATAAAGAGACAGTGCTCATCTCCGGCTCCTCTTCCAGATCCATTTGAGATCCCCTGTACCTGAGATAGCTAGCTGTATCGGCAGCAGCCGGCCCTAATCTGGGAGGTTCTAAAACCCAACTCACTTCATCTTCTGAGAAGAGAGCGAGTCACGAGCGGAGCTACCTAATTGTAAGCCATTCAAAGAGTACACAGTCAGACCGCTCGTGGGCTGCCATGGAAAGCTCCTCCCTAGACACTACACACAGAAAGTGTGCAGTGATGAAATGGGAACAAGGCATAACACACTTCCTGAACTCTCTCACTCATACTTTCTGAAAAGAATTTTTTTTGAAAAGATAGAGAGAAAATGAAGAGTATTTTTGCGAGCGTATATATATATATATTTTATATATATATATATATATATATATATATATATAGTGGTGTAAAAAGTGTTTGCCCCTTCCTCATTTCCTGTTCCTTTGCATGTTTGTCACACTTAAGTGTTTCGGAACATCAAACCAATTTAAACAATAGTCAAGGACAACACAAGTAAACACAAAATGCATTTTGTAAATGAAGGTGTTTATTATTAAAGGTGAAAAAAATCCAAACCATCATGGCCCTGTGTGAAAAAGTGATTGCCCCCTTGTTAAAACATACTATAACTGTGGTTGTCCACACCTGAGTTCAATTTCTCTAGCCACACCCAGGCCTGATTATTGCCACACCTGTTCACAATCAAGGCATCACTTAAAAAATAGGGCTTGACAGAACTAAGGTCCACCAGAAGATCCTTAAAAGCTACACATCATGCCGAGACCCAAAGAAATTCAGGAACAATTGAGAAAGAAAGTAATTGAGATCTATCAGTCTGGAAAGGGTTATAAAGCCTTCCAAAGCTTTGGGAATCCAGCGAACCACAGTGAGAGCCATTATCCACAAATGGCGAAGACATGGAACAGTGGTGAACCTTCCCAGGAGTGGCCGGCCGCCCAAAATTACCCCAAGAGCGCCGACGACTAATCCAAGAGGTCACAAAAGACCTCACAACAACGTCCAAAGAACTGCAGGCCTCACTTGCCTCAGTTAAGGTCAGCGTTCATGCCTCCACCATCAGGAAAAGACTGGGCAAAAATGGCCTGCATGGCAGAGTTCCAAGGAGAAAAACACTGCTGAGCAAAAAGAACATCAAAGCTCGTCTCAATTTCTCCACAACACATCTTGATGATCCCCAAGATTTTTGGGACAACATTCTGTGGACCGATGAGACAAAAGTGGAACTCTTTGGAAGGTGTGTGGTGTTCCAAGTATATTCGGCGTAGAAGGAACACTGCATTTCAAAAAAGAACATTATACCAACAGTAAAATATGGTGGTGGTAGTGTGATGGTCTGGGGCTGTTTTGCTGCTTCAGGACCTGGAAGACTTGCCGTGATAAAAGGAACTATGAATTCTGCTGTCTACCAAGAGATCCTGAAGGAGAATGTCCGACCATCTGTTCGTGTACTCAAGCTGAAACGAACTTGGGTTCTGCAGCAGGACAATGATCCTAAACACACCAGCAAGTCCACCACCGAATGGCTGAAGAAAAACAAAATGAAGACTTTGGAGTGGCCTGGCCAAAGTCCTGACCTGAATCCTATTGAGATGTTGTGGTATGACCTTAAAAAGGCCGTTCATGCTCGAAAACCCTCTAATGTAACTGAATTAGGACAATTCTGCAAAGATGAGTGGGCCAAAATTCCTCCAGGACGCTGTAAAAGCCTTATTGCACCTTATCGCAAACGCTTGGTTGCAGTTGTTGCTGCTAAGGGTGGCCCAACCAGTTACTAGGTTTAGGGGGCAATCACTTTTTCACACAGGGCCATGATGGTTTGGATTTTTTTTCACCTTTAATAATAAACACCGTCATTTACAAATTGCATTTTGTGTTTACTTGTGTTGTCCTTGACTATTGTTTAAATTGGTTTGATGTTCCGGAACACTTAAGTGTGACAAACATGCAAAGGAACAGGAAATGAGGAAGGGGGCAAACACTTTTTCACACCACTTTATATATATATATATATATATATATATATATATATATATATATATATATATATATATATAAATAAATGACACCTGTGAACCACACCATCAGCCTCTATTATCTTCAGCAAGACTGCATGTTGGTCGTTTGTGAAACGCTCGCAAAAATACTCTTCATTTTCTCTCTATCTTTTAAAAAAAAATTTGCACGCATCACGCGCTTAATTGCCATGCCACCTGATCACGGCTGGCCTATCAAATAGGTCTGATGTTGCACAAGCTTCAGATACCGGTCACGCGCGATGGCGCTTCCCACAGCGGTCAGCTAACACAACATGGAGTTCCCTTTGAATGGGAACACCAACTACATGATTCTTTTTAAAAACCCTAGAAACAAAATACAGATCAGCATACTGGCCCGTCAAATATATCTGGGTAACAGCAAGTACTTTTTAGAATGTTTTCAAGAGGCCACTGCTAAACCTTACAAATATTTATTTGTTGACCTGAAAGCACAAACCCCACAAGAACTCCATGTCTGATCATGGCTGTTTCCACGAGAGAACCCGGTTGTGTATTTAAAGTCTCGATAACCAATGTCTACCTCATGTTGTTGAATTCACTATACCAGTCTCCACCCCGAAGAAGAAAGGATACATTATGTGATGCACCCACAGATCTCATACTGAGCATATGTGAACTAGCTTTAAACGTACTCAGAGGGAATATACCACTGACGACAAAACAGAAAAAATGGATCAAGTATTTGAAGATAAATGAGTGTCTGTGGAAAGAAAATGGAAATCTATTAATCAATCAAGAGGATTTCTTCTGCCTTTGCTCAGTGTACCCATTCCTTTTATAAGCAGCTTAACTGTATCCTGTAACAATTAACACGCAGACCACAGAGAAAATTAATTTAGTCCCTGAACATCAGCTTGATAAACATATAAACATCACCACAGAGAATGGAAGCTTAAGAAAGACTGTTAAACAATATAGACAAGGCAATATGACGGATTTTGTCAGGGACCTACCTGAATGATTATGAGAAGGCAAATTCTCAATGCATTGGCCTTGCAAAATTTTTTAAACTTCCCAGAAAGCTGATGTGTCTGTTCAATTTCCTTCAGTGTTTCCTACCTGTGTGGTGATGCAAGCTCAAGTTCGCAAATTTAATGAGGTCGTGGAACTTGGTCGCTGATACTTTCCTGCTGTCTTCTGAAGTTGAAGGTATGAAAACACATCAATTCCATGCTGTGTGTAAAGATGTCGTCTCTTGTGTGGAATGATGACAAAACCGCGCTGCGCTGCTCAAGCTGAATTAAAGCACCAGTACAACGTTGAAAGATTTTAATGACAAAAAAGTATATATTGCACAGAAAACTATATTTGTAGAGTAGTATATTTCATACCCAGTTAATGTTACTATATAGAACAGTTTATAGTATATATTACCAGTTTGATTATATATTACCAGTTTGGTGAGTGAATGTGAGCCTAACAGGAGGTTTTTTAGAATTCAGTCAATTAATTCTGTTAATATGAATTAATACCATTCAATAAGTTAAGAAATCTTACTTTAATCTTCAGAATTTAGTTAAGGTATTAATGTGTTTTCTGTTTATGAGATCAGTTACTGTGATACAACTTGTTGAAATGGAGAGAATAAAGTTTTTATTTGCATTTCTTTCAGAATTTGTTACGATTACGTGACCGTGGTGTAGACGGAGGCAGACTGGACACGGGCGTAGGTGCAGATCGATGCTTTATTTACAAGCTTTGAAGATACAGGGCACACTCTTCATTCAAAGCACAGAACGCAACGCATAACGTTAACTCAATTTACTTCCGTATTTAACTACAACTCAAAACACATATTCACGTATCTACATACACACATAATCACGAGCCACGCGCTCGGGAAACACAGGACCATAAATAGAGCAGGCGATCAGCCTAACCGCTGACACCTGCTGAGATTTCGCGGCCACGCGCGGCCTCACCGTGCTTGCTCGTTCCCGACTCAACTGCGCCACAGCGGCCACCAGTGGCCATGTTGTCACAGTACCTCCCTCCAAAAGGGTGCTCCTCCGGAGTACCCAAAACCGCTCTCCTACCGGGGGTCCTGGGCCCCCGAAAAGACTGTCCTTTGCAGACTCCGGAATAGAGGCTGTCCTGGCCGGACAGCAGCTGGATGAATCGACCTCACCCAACGGAGGTCCCGGGCCCCCGTGAATACAGTCTCTTGCTGGGTCAGGAAGAGAGGCTGTCCTGGCCGGACAGTGGCTGCTTGGGTCGATCCTTCCCGCTGGGCTGAAAACAGACACGCCACCCCTGGCGACCCTGGAACGCTGCGCGCCGTCCCTGTTGGCTCGGGAACGTGGGATGCTCTCAGCGGAGCTGGTGGATGGAGGCACAGCATCCTCCGCCGAGGCCTCTCCGTAGTCCTCAGGGCTCAGCCCCGCTGTCGCCCCAGCCCCCCCCAAAAAAGTTTCAGGGTTGACCTCCCCGGTTGGGTAGGCTGGGCACTCATGGACTCTGGACTCTGCTTTCAACCTTGAGGCTCTTCTGTTCCACTCAAAGGATTCATTTCCATTCGACTCTGAGGATTCATTTCCATTTGACTCTGAGGATTCATTTCCATTCGACTCTGAGGATTCATTTTTCTCACTTTTCAACTCGGAGGATTCACTTTTCAACTCGGAGGATTCACTTTTCAACTCGGAGGATTCACTTCTCAACTCGGAGAATTCACTTTTCAACTCGGAGGATTCACTTCTCAACTCGGAGAATTCACTTTTCAACTCGGAGAATTCACTTTTCAACTCGGAGGATTCACTTCTCAACTCAGAGGATTCACCTTTCAACTCGTAGGATTCATTTTTCAACTCGGAGGATTCACTTTTCAACTTGGAGGATTCACTTTTCAACTCGGAGGATTCACTTTTCAACTCGGAGGATTCACTTTTCAACTCGGACGGGGGAGGCTGTGCATGCTCGCCGAACGCGGGAGCTGCGCGTGAACTTGCACTTCACGGGACTGAGTCTGGATCTGAGGTTGTGCATCGTGTAACTGGGCTTGGAACTCGCTGACAGGAGGCTTCGGCTTGACCTTTTCCTTAACTGCTGTATACGGTCCCTCAGTCTTCTCCTCTGCCATTCCAGCTGCTGTCGTACCGTTGCATGCTGTAAAGCCATGTGACGCTCATGCTCTAGCTCCCATGTTTTAGCTTTATCCCCTTGCACCTTCACAAAGTACATGGATGCTGCTCTGGCTCCCTTGTGAGTCCAGGGCATCCATGTACTAAACTACCTGGACGACTGGTTAATTCTAGCACAATCCAGGGAACTGGCAGTTCAACATAGAGATGTTGTTCTCACCCACATGAGGAGCTTGTGGCTCAGGTTTAACCTCAAGAAAAGTATGCTTTCTCCAGTGCAGAGGACAACTTTTCTAGGTGTTATATGGGATTCTACCACGATGAGTGCATTTCTATCCCCAACACGCTTAAGATTGATCCTATCAACTTTGAGCAAGATAAAGCTAGGTCTGGGCATCCCCTCCAGTCTCTACAAGAGATTGTAGGGACTTATGGAAGCAGCAGCCAACGTCATACCTTTGGACCTATTGCACATGAGACCGTTTCAGAGGTCGAATAATCAGTGTCATGCGGCAATGCCTACATGCTCTGAGTATTTGGAGGTGTCCGTAGTTTCTAGCCTCGGGTCACACTCTAGGGGTGTCTCCTTATCACAAGACAGTAATGACATATGCGTGGGGTGCAGTCTTAGATGTCTGTCCAGCTCACGGTTGTTGGAGCAGCCCTCTTCTGGAGTGGCATATGAATTGCCTAGAGATGCAGCACAGTGCTATTTTTATATAATAAAAATATAATTTTTTTCTTCTTCAGTTGAGCAGTCAACATGTGCTAGTTGTGTCAGACAACACAGCGGTGGTCTCATATATCAATCACCAGGGAGGGTAACGTTCACACCCCCGTTCAGGCAGGTGCAACTAATCCTTCTCTGAGCAGAGGGAAAGTTTTTGTTAGTGATAGCAATGTACATTCCGGGCAGCAGGAATGTAGGGGCAGACATAATGTCAAAAGCAGGGGCTGAGGCCCAGGGGTTGGAGGCTCCATCCACAAGTGGTGGAGTCCATATGGCGGTGGTTCGGACAAGTGGAAGTGGATGTGTTCGCCTCCGAGGAACCAACACACTGCCTTTTGTGGTTCACCCTCAATCCTCTCACACCACTGGGGCTGGACGCTATGGTGCACACATGGCCGAGGTCACATCTATACGCTTTTCCCCTGCTACTGTATAGCTACAGTACTGGAGTTCTTACAAGAACGTTTCTCAGCAGAGTTGGCTCCTTCAACAATCAGGGTTTACATGGCCACTGTTTCGGCCAGCCATGCCCCTGTTGATGTGGGACAACATCTTCTAACTTCGAGGTTCATGCGTGGTGTCAGGCGGCTGAGGCCCATCTGCAAGCCGCGCATATCTTCCTGGGACCTTTCTTTGGTCTTGGAAGGTCTGTCAGGGCCCCATTTGAGCCCTTAGAGCATGGGTGTCAAAAGTACGGCCCGTAGGACGAATTTTGAAAGTGAAAAAAAAAGAGGCATAAAAGACACGAACTTGTCATTTTTAATAAAATGCTATTCCTAAATTATCCACTAGGGGGTAAAAGACGCGGCACATCTCTGGGACTGAACAGCAGATGGCAGCAATGTGACGTCTGCTGTTTGTCATCACGGAGTAGTCTACTCTATTTTCTACTCGTCCCCACACCCTCATTAGCCAAAATGTCTGCCAAAAAGCAGAAAAGTGGATACAGAGTGTAGAGTTTTCCGTGAAAAATGGACCGCTTCCTATTTATTCACAGAGATGAATGGGTAATAGTTTAAAAAAAAATCTGCATTTTAATGTTAGTCAACAGCTTCAGTACAAAAGAGTTTGGTTTGGTGGAATCCTATTGTTCATGCAATGCATAAATTTTAAAGTGAAATACTATATTTTTCAGTTCCAAATACCTGTGAAGTTTTTTTTGCATTTGTATAAACACTGTGAGCAGTTGTAATGCACATATATGTGAATGATAATCAGAAGCAAATTGGACATGTTTGTCTTAAGAAATCTGAGGTTGTTTATGATATATTTTATAAAAGGATATTTCATTAAATATAAATGTCTTTGCATGAAAACAAAGGTAAAAACATGGACGTCTTGTTATTTATAGGTGATTATACTATGATTTTACTGGCCTGGCCCACTTGACATCTAATTAGGCTTAGAGTCAGCCTCTGAGTCAGCCTCTGAGAAGCCCCTGAGAAGCTTACTCTAAAGTTAGCTCTTCTGCTGGCCCTGACATCTCGGACATCTCAAGCGAATGGGAGATCTACAAGCTCTCTCTGTTGCCCCTTCCTGCCTTGACTTTGCCCCTGGATTAGCTAAGGCCTTCCAGTATCCTAGGCCGTATTATATCACTAAAGTGCCTACATCGGCTGCCCACCCTGTGGTGTTGCAGGCTTTCTGCCTTCCTCCGTTCCTCACACCGGAACAAAAGCGGATGCACCTGCTGTTTCCAGTAATGGCCCTCTGTAATTACGTCCACCACTCCGTCCAGTGGCGTAAGTCGGAGCAGCTGCTGGTCTGCTTCGGCGGCAACAATAGAGGTGATGCTGTGTCAAAGCAGCACATCTCTAATTGCATTGTAGTAGCAATCTCTAGGGCTTATGAGGCACGCGGTCTCACCACACCTATGGGCATAAGTGCTCATTCCACTAGGGCGGTCGCCTCTTCAAAGCCTTTGTCCAATGGAGTATCCTTAAGGGACGTGTGCGCTGTTGCAGGATGGTCTACACCACACACATTCATACGTTATTGCAGCCTGGATATTCACTCCACCCCGGGCGGTGGCCCTCAGGCTTGGGTCTTTTTGAACAGGCCCTACCCTCGATATGTCAGAGTGGGATTCTTGTTCCCATACTGTTATGCTTAACGCAATGTCGAAGTTCCCTTTGAAAGGGAATGTCTGGCTTACACATGTAATACTGTTCCCTGAGAAGGGAACAAGACTTGACTTTGCGTAGCTTTGTCATACCAGGGCAGGCCTGTGAATTGTGTCTTCTATTCAGATAATAGAGGCTGGCAGCATGGTTAAAAGGTGCCATCTATATATCATAGCTTAATTGCCACGTCACCTGATCATGGCAGGCCTATAAGTAGAGGCATGATTTTACACAAGCTTCAGATACCGGTGTTACGTTATCCAATGTATTTCTGTTTGTTCTATGTGCCATTTGTGTATCTATGTTGGTGGTGGGATGGGTTTCTTTAGTCTCCTCCCCCATTATCTAGGCTCTGCCTACTGCATGCATCACATTCTGGCTTGCTAGTGGAAGATCACATCTTGTCCACGTCTGCTCCGGCCTTGTGCGACAGGATTGATTGCCTACATGTTTCCAGAAGTGTACTTAAGCCTCATCAGTCTCCATCCCAGGGCAGATCATTGCCATTGTTTTGTGGATAGAGAGAAGTACTTTTCGCCTGTGTATGACTATTTCGCCTGTGTATGACTATTTCGCCTGTGTATGACTATTTTGCCTGTGTATGACCCTATGCCTGTTCTGACTTGTTTATGCCCTGCCCTGTTACGATTCGTGTGATATTCTTGTGTATATATGTATATATTATTTTGTTTATTAACACACTAATAGTCACCTCTGTAAATAGTGCAAGTAAGGTGCAAGTAAGGTAAGTCGGCGCCATTTGTTTTGAATCTTTTTTTTCTCCTGGTTTTGGGTTAGCAGGGAGTGAGGTAAGATGGTGTATATTTTTTTCTTTTCTTGTAGTTTAGTTAGTTTCCTTTTGGTAAGTTAGAGGGTATGTTTGTTTATTATTTTGGCCTGGCCGGCTTCTGAGAGTGAAACTACGGTGTATATACAGTGGTGTGAAAAAGTGTTTGCCCCTTCCTCATTTCCTGTTCCTTTGCATGTTTGTCACACTTAAGTGTTTTCGGAACATCAAACCAATTTAAACAATAGTCAAGGACAACACAAGTAAACACAAAATGCAATTTGTAAATGAACGTGTTTATTATTAAAGGTGAAAAAAACCAAACCATCATGGCCCTGTGTGAAAAAGTGATTGCCCCCTTGTTAAAACATACTATAACTGTGGTTGTCCACACCTGAGTTCAATTTCTCTAGCCACACCCAGGCCTGATTATTGCCACACCTGTTCACAATCAAGGCATCACTTAAATAGGAGCTGCTTGACACAGTAAGGTCCACCAGAAGATCCCTAAAAGCTACAAATCATGCCGAGACCCAAAGAAATTCAGGAACAATTGAGAAAGAAAGTAATTGAGATCTATCAGCCTGGAAAGGGTTATAAAGCCATTTCCAAAGCTTTGGGAATCCAGCGAACCACAGTGAGAGCCATTATCCACAAATGGCGAAGACATGGAACAGTGGTGAACCTTCCCAGGAGTGGCCGGCCGGCCCAAAATTACCCCAAGAGCGCAGCGACGACTCATCCAAGAGGTCACAAAAGACCCCACAACAACGTCAAAGAACTGCAGGCCTCACTTGCCTCAGTTAAGTGTCCGCGTTCATGCCTCCACCATCAGGACAAGACTGGGCAAAAATGGCCTGCATGGCAGAGTTCCAAGGAGAAAACCACTGCTGAGCAAAAGAACATCAAAGCTCATCTCAATTTCTCCACAACACATCTTGATGATCCCCAAGACTTTTGGGACAACATTCTGTGGACCGATGAGACAAAAGTGGAACTCTTTGGAAGGTGTGTGTACAAGTATATCTGGCGTAGAAGGAACACTGCATTTCATAAAAAGAACATTATACCAACAGTAAAATATGGTGGTGGTAGTGTGATGGTCTGGGGCTGTTTGTGCTTCAGGACCTGGAAGACTTGCCGTGATGAAAGGAACTATGAATTCTGCTGTCTACCAAGAGATCCTGAAGGAGAATGTCCGACCATCTGTTCGGTACTCAAGCTGAAACGAACTTGGGTTCTGCAGCAGGACAATGATCCTAAACACACCAGCAAGTCCACCACCGAATGGCTGAAGAAAAACAAAATGAAGACTTTGGAGTGGCCTAGCCAAAGTCCTGACCTGAATCCTATTGAGATGTTGTGGTATGACCTTAAAAAGGCCGTTCATGCTCGAAAACCCTCTAATGTAACTGAATTAGGACAATTCTGCAAAGATGAGTGGGCCAAAATTCCCCAGGACGCTGTAAAAGCCTCATTGCACGTTATCGCAAACGCTTGGTTGCAGTTGTTGCTGCTAAGGGTGGCCCAACCAGTTATTAGGTTTAGGGGGCAATCACTTTTTCACACAGGGCCATGATGGTTTGGATTTTTTTCACCTTTAATAATAAACACCTTCATTTACAAATTGCATTTTGTGTTTACTTGTGTTGTCCTTGACTATTGTTTAAATTGGTTTGATGTTCCGAAACACTTAAGTGTGACAAACATGCAAAGGAACAGGAAATGAGGAAGGGGGCAAACACTTTTTCACACCACTGTATATATAAAAGGTTCTCTGTTTGGAGAATAAACAAAACAAGGGTCACGCCAACCCTTTTCTTTTTTTTTATTTTATTGTATGTTGCAGCCCGACCTAGACCAGGTCGTAACACCGGTCACACGCACAAGGGCACTCCCATACTGTTATGACAAATGCAACATCTCGTTCCCTTCTCGTAACCCAGATGTTTTCTTGTGTTAAAAGCTGTAAAATATCTCCACATCCTGGTCTTTAGTGTTCTATTTAACTTTTCACATACTGATGCTTTTTGTTCCGTACCTATAGCAAAGTGAAATTTTTTTTATGTTTTTAAATGTTTTCTATGTTAGAAAACTTTTGTTAAAAAACTACTTCCCTTGGTCAGTTTGTAGTTTTTTTGGTGACTCTACCTTCCATTTGAATGTAATCAAAGGTTTAGTTACCTTAGTTCCTGTCCTGTTTCGTAACACACGTGCCCAGGCACATTTGGATTAAAATATCTATACATGTTATCATAAATATCGCGTTGTCATTACTTTCTGACAGGTTGCTAATATAAACTAAATCAGCTTGCCATTGTTCATAAATGTTCTTTACAAAACTTTGTTTCTTTTAAACTTTGTAGATACTGATTTATGTAGACTGTATGCATTCTGCTCAGCTAACCAATTTTTTTTTTTTCAACATCAGTGACTTTTACCTATTTTCTCAAAACTAGCTCTTTGCAAACTCTGCACCACCATATGACCCTGGGTCTGACATCATATAATATATATTCTTCATCAATCATTCAGTCATTTTGGAGTGTCTCGTGGAAATTAGACAACACTCGCAGACTCATCCTCTGAGGTGAAAAAGGTTTATTACAGAAAGATGGTTAATACAGAATAGAGGAATGCAGGATAGGATAATGAGAGCGCTCTGAGGCGCTTTTGCTGAACAACTACTATATATATGAAACGCAGATCATGATACACTTCTGTGTACCGATAAGAAGCAGTTTAAGGCAGTTCAAACAGGCTTTGTTTAAGGGTCTTAGAAGATGTGCAGACGAACCTTGAACAGAAAAACATATTTCTGCATGCAGATAAACATTCTGTACTGATCTAAGTGACATGACATGGCCTTCTCAGGTGTTATCCTCTGATGAGAATGAACAGAACAAGAACAAAACTATTACAAAGTAAAAATTTATAATTTACCTCACATTTCCCCCTTTTATCATTACAAAATTCGTCTCTTCGACCTCAGACTGGGATTTTCTACAGTACATTGTTAGTTACTGTGATTTTCTACAGTAATTCATTAATTACTTTAGGTTTCACTTGAATATACTGTATGCTATTGAGAATTTGTATACTGTAATTTCCTGTGCATGAACACAGAAATTACTGTAGATTTCACGTATTTTTAACAGTGTACACATACACACACACACGCGGCTCTGTGCTGGTTGTCTCTCACTCTCGCTTCTGTAGGAGGCAACTGACAGCTCAAGGAGACACAAACAAATCAACTTTCACTTATTACACGGAGGTGAGGATCATCACACATTACCTGTAGGTTCGACCTGCCTCCTCTCCATCGACAGCCGATGCTCGTTGCCATGCCCCCGTTGCCAATGAATTTCTATAATTACTTTAATATTAATAAATATATTTTTTGTTTATATCAGTTATATTATTTAAAACAGCGTTGTTAGTTTCTGTTTTTCTGAGATGGCTTGTAGAAATTCTGAGTGGGCAGTGAAAAAAACTTACCAGCCACTGTGGCAGGAGGAGGAAAAGTTCATTTCAGACCTTGGTGAAAATACAGATAGACACTGGATATGAAGGCATCATTAGTATCACACAAAATTTACAGGAAATTCATGAGGTACCTTCCACTGTGTCTTTCAGACACAGTTTTCAGGGCATATACAGGACACTGAGTGCACATGAAAGGGATGACAGTTCATGAATGGGCTGGGACTGTTCGGTGCAATGGGCAAACCGAAAGTCTTCCAGTTTAGTTTACCAAGGGAAATTATCCTGCTGTATTGGGGGCGTGTATGGTTAAAGAAAATCTGGTTTGACTGGCAAGCAGCAAGAATGCTGTCATGTGGTTCCACTCATCTGCAGGCCATATTGGAAAAACAGAGAGGTTTTCCATGACAAATTAGGCAGCATGAAACATTGAAGCTTATGTGTAACGCAAAGGTACTTATGGGTAACCTACATGCCCTGGTTTTTTTTTGTGTTGTTGTTCATTATGTTGCTATGAATCTTGCTGCAGTTGCTAAATAAACAGTTTGCATTCAGTCTGGGTCTGAGTTATAAGTGACCCAGAGTTATAAGTATAAGAGTTATAAGTATTACAGATAACCTGAAATTGTTAATGATATAACAGGTATGGTGTTCTGTGTGTGATTAGCTTTCTTGCTTCTGTGCCAAACCTACCTTTTAGAATCTCAGAACAGTTACCAACGCTATTGGTACTTATTTAATGGTTTCTTTTCTCTTGTGAGTATCAAAGATCAAAACATTTTGGTGCCTTCCTAATCCTGGATGAACAACAAGGGCTTTGTACCACCACTGGTGACCCTCCACTGTCTTCCTGAGCAGACTCAGGTATTGCTTGATTATCTCCTTCTGGTACAGAGGGTTGAACCATGGTCTCAGTCACTGGACAGTCTGTCTCTTTGACAAGCACATCCTCTGTCCCCATGTCTCCTGAAAATGTCATCTGAGTCTTGTCCCTGAACCTTATTGGATACTGACCCTGTTGTACTACTGCTCCCAGAATCTCTTTATGCTTTCAATTGTTTTTGACAGTGTGCTTAGGCAGCCCATACAGCCTCCTCAGTTTCATGATTGCAGCTTGGCATTCTGAACACTTCTAACCACTTAGAATATACTTAGAATATCTACTATTATCACAAATGAGTGTTTTTTCCAGCACTGGCCAGGAAATTCCCAAGGATGTAGAGGAACTTGGTTTGGAGCTTTATGTTCCATCTGACAGGGCTGTTGTACCCGCATCACTTGTGTCAGCCAGGGGCACCTGCTAAAGACCATCTGTATTACCGTGTTTCTCTGAGGGACAGTATTCAATAACATAGTCATAAGCTGAAAGACGATTACCCATCTCTTAATCCTGGCTGCTGCCATTGTGGGTAGACTTTTATGCTCCCCAAACAAAGTCAACAAGTGCTTATGATCAGTCACCATTCTGAATTTCCTCCCCCACAGATGTTGGTGAAACTTTTTAAATCCAAAAATAGGAGTATTTTTTTTCAGCGGGCTTCATAGTCCGTGAGGCATAAGCAATGGGACGTTCCACTCCAGTGGGAATTGTATATTGCAAAACAACCCCAACTCCATAAGCTGACGAGTCACAAGCTAAGGTGGGTGCTAACTTAGTGGACCAGGACCTTTTGTGAGCAAATCTTTACAGTTATCAAAGCCTCTTTGCTTTGTCTGTTTCTAGTCCCATTGAACATTATCTCTCAGAAGTCTGTATAATGGGAGCTACCTCAGTACTTTGGTTTTGCAAAAAAATTCCATAATAGTTCACCATCCCCAGAAACACTCTCAGCTCCTTTGCACATGTGGGTGGTGGTGCCTGCTTGATTGCTGTAACTTTGTTTGGAGATGGATGAAGGCTTTGGCTGTCTAGAACATATACCAGATATTTAATCTGTCTTTTCCCAAACTCAGATTTTGACTGTTACACTCTTAAGTCATTCTCTTGCAATTTCTGCAATTTCTTCCTGTAATTTCTGCAAATGGTTTTGTTCTGTTCTCCCAGTTACCAGCAGGTCATCCAAGTACACTACAACATCAAGATCTTTCATGATGTTTTCCATAATTCTCTGGGATATAATGGGTGCTGCACTGACACCAAAAGGCAATCTATTAAAACCAAATAACACTCTGAGTGTTAATAGTTACTAGCTGTTTCGATTCATCATCCAGCAGGACCTGTTGATATGCTGAAGCCAGATCAATTTTAGAGAACATGGTTCCTCCACTCAGGGTTGCCATCAATTTCTCAATCCGCAGTAGTGGATAAGTCTCAGTAGCAGCTGCTTGATGCCGATACCACATACAAAACAGTCACGTAGTGCCTCATCCAACATAGCCCCAAACTCACAGCTCACAGCAAACTGTTTCAGCTCTGTTGCATATTCTGTCAGAAACTCATCAGCTCTTTGATTACAATGATTTAAATGGAATCTCTCCACAATCAGTAGTGATTTAGGCTCAAAATTACTCTTTAAAGTGACCACAATGTTGTTGTATGACTTATCTTTTGGTTTCTCTGGTTGTACCAGATTTCTCAGTAACCCATAGGTGGTTGCTCCCATCACACTCAGGCACCTGTCACAAACTGCCTTTCCTCCTTTATGTCATTTGCCAAAAAGACTTGTTCCAGCCATTCAATGTAAACTGACCAAGACTCTCCTATACTTCCTATAAGAGCCATATTTTATATTTGTTGTCAGATGCAGGGAGTGACCAGTACATACAGAGACCAGAGGTTTCTTCGCAGCCTCCCTGATAACCTTTGTTTCTGTCCATTCATCAATTTTGGAGTTGACATCACTTGTTGGTAATGGCCTTCACAGTGTTTCATGGTACATGTAATGTTTTACAAATTATTTTGTAGCCTCTCTTGATCAATACCATTTGACAATGAGATCCCATATATGCTTTGTAAGCTCTTTGTGGGCCAAGGCTTCAACAGGTAGATGTCAAGAAAATCCTACAGAAAGAGCTGATCTTTATTTGGGGTTAATAAGTAAATAATTTTGTTGATGTCGACTGTATGATAAATTTCTTTTGTACTGATTTTGAATTTGAATTAATTCTGAGCACAGCCATATGCACCATTATAAAACGGTGTGCATACTTGTGTAACCAGGTTATTCTTTACAGAAATTTGTTATTTTTCCCTTAAAACATTTCTATTTGTTTTTCACTTGAATTGAGTTGGTAGCTATATCATAGTAAAGATGGGAAAAGATCTGACATGAATTATCTTGGTTTTATTTTTACTTTACAGAGGTTTGTAGACTTTTTATATCCAGGCAAAAAACATGAACAATGCACTTACAACTTAATACATTTATAAGCAATTTAAGGACTACTGCATGTTTACATTAATTAAAGTGGTTTGTCCCAACCTTCATAATTGAACACTTCATGCTTCTACAGCACACGAAAGTAAAAAAAAAAAATTCTGTACACACATATACATATGGCAGGTGGTTATAATGTTGTGGCTGATCAGTTTGTGTGTGCTACACATAAACCGATCAGCCATAACATTAAAACCACCTGCCTAATATTGTGTAGGTTCCCCTCCTCTTGTGCTGCCAAGACAGCTCTGACTCATCAAAGCATGGACTCCACAAGATCTCTGAAGGTGTGCTGTGGTATATGGCACCAAGATGTTAGCAGCAGATCCTTTAAGTCCTGTAAATTGTGAGTTGGGGCCTCCATGAATCGAATTTGTTTGTCAAGCACATCCCACATGATGTGTTGGACAAAGCGTGATTGGATTGAGAGCTAGGGAAAGAGGAGGCCAAGTCAACACCTTAAACTCTTTTTCATGTTCCTCAAACCATTCCTGAACATTTTTTGCCCTGCAACAGCAGGGTGCATTATCTTGCTGGAAAAGGCCACTGTCATTAGGGAATACCATTGCCATGAAGGGGTGTACTCGGTCTGCACCAGTGTTTAGGTAGGTTGTACATGTCAAAGTAACATCTACTTGAATGCCAGGACCCAAGGTTTCCCAGCAGAACATCGACCAGAGCATCACACTTTCTCCACCGGCTTGTCTTCTTCCCATAGTGCATCCGGGTGCCATCACTTCCCTAGGTAAGCGGTGCACATGCACTTGGCCATCCATGATGTAAAAGAAAATGTATTCATCAGACCAGGCCACCTTCCTCCATTGCTCCATAGTCCAGTTCTGATGCTTGTGCCCATTATAGGCACTTTCGGTGCGGTGGAAAGCATGGGCACTCTGACCAGTCTATGGCTATGCAACCCCATACACAGCATGCTGTGATGCACTTTTTGTACTGACACCTTTCTATCATAGTCAGCATTTACTTTTTTAGCAATCTGTGTGATCGGAACAGATAGGTTAACTTTTGCTCCCTTGGGCACCCATGACACTGTCATCAGTTCAATGGTTGTCTTTCCTTGGACAGCTTTTGTTAGGTTCTAACCACTGCACATCGGGAACACCCCACAAGACCTGCTGTTTTGGAGAGCACTGACAATTGAGCAGTCATGGAATTATTAATATATGGTGACAATATTTTTTATTAAATAGAAATTAGCATGGGGTGCACGATGGCTTAGTGGTTAGCACGTTCGCCTCACACCTCTGGGGTTCGATTCTCGCCGGGGCCATGTGTGTGCGGAGTTTACATGTTCTCCCCGTGCTGCAGGGTTTCCTCCGGGTTCTCCGGTTTCCTCCCCCAGTCCAAACACATGGATGGTAGGCTGATTGGTGTGTCAGGGAATTTTTAACATATGGTGACAATATTTTTTGACTGTTTGTGTGAGTGTGTATGTGCCCTGCGATGGACTGGCACCCTGTCCAGGGTGTACCCGGCCTCATGCCTGATGCTCCCTGGGATAGGCTCCAGGTTCCCCGCGACCCTGAAAAGGAGTAAGCGGTTGAAGATGGATGGATGGATGGACAAATTAGCATTCATTAGTGCTCAGCCTACTGAATGCATACTTTCTGCATCTGAGCTCAATGTACCAATGTAAGCACACACCATTGTATTACACCAGCCCACTTTCCAATGTGTAAATAAAAAGCATGGGCTTGAACTACATAAAGGGAGCCCAATAATCATAGTCCTTCACAAAAAAATACTTCTTCAATAGGTTCGTCCCCTTTACTACCATCCAATGTATCAATAGAAGCCCACCAAACTTCTGTTGCTGCTGCTGTCCAAAAGTGATGCGGTAATGATGCTCCAATCATACTCCTTCAGAAGTCTTACAGAAAGAAGGCATTATAGCAAGGATACAAATCCAGTTCCACAGGCCACTTCACAACACCAGAGATGCCATAACTGGATGTTTCCCATCATCAAGTAACCCCCTGAGCATAGGGACACTGCTGTGTTAAACATAGGGGACATGTTCAACGTATTATCTTTGTCTAAGCGCACACTACCCGGAGGCCATGGACCTACAGTGGTGTGAAAAAGTGTTTGCCCCCTTCCTCATTTCCTGTTCCTTTGCATGTTTGTCACACTTAAGTGTTCCGGAACATCAAACCAATTTAAACAATAGTCAAGGACAACACAAGTAAACACAAAATGCAATTTGTAAATGAAGGTGTTTATTATTAAAGGTGAAAAAAATCCAAACCATCATGGGCCCTGTGTGAAAAAGTGATTGCCCCTAAACCTAGTAACTGGTTGGGCCACCCTTAGCAGCAACAACTGCATCCAAGCGTTTGCGATAAGGTGCAATGAGGCTTTTACAGCGTCCTGGAGGAATTTTTGGCCCACTCATCTTTGCAGAATTTGTCCTAATTCAGTTACATTAGAGGGTTTTCGAGCATGAACGGCCTTTTTAAGGTCATACCACAACATCTCAATAGGATTCAGGTCAGGACTTTGGCTAGGCCACTCCAAAGTCTTCATTTTGTTTTTCTTCAGCCATTCGGTGGTGGACTTGCTGGTGTGTTTAGGATCATTGTCCTGCTGCAGAACCCAAGTTCGTTTCAGCTTGAGTACACGAACAGATGGTCGGACATTCTCCTTCAGGATCTCTTGGTAGACAGCAGAATTCATAGTTCCTTTTATCACGGCAAGTCTTCCAGGTCCTGAAGCAGCAAAACAGCCCCAGACCATCACACTACCACCACCATATTTTACTGTTGGTATAATGTTCTTTTATGAAATGCAGTGTTCCTTCTACGCCAGATATACTTGGACACACACCTTCCAAAGAGTTCCACTTTTGTCTCATCGGTCCACAGAATGTTGTCCCAAAAATCTTGGGGATCATCAAGATGTGTTGTGGAGAAATTGAGACGAGCTTTGATGTTCTTTTGCTCAGCAGTGTTTTTCTCCTTGGAACTCTGCCATGCAGGCCATTTTTGCCCAGTCTTTTCCTGATGGTGGAGGCATGAACGCTGACCTTAACTGAGGCAAGTGAGGCCTGCAGTTCTTTGGACGTTGTTGTGAGGTCTTTTGTGACCTCTTGGATGAGTCGTCACTGCGCTCTTGGGGTAATTTTGGGCGGCCGGCCACTCCTGGGAAGGTTCACCACTGTTCCATGTCTTCGCCATTTGTGGATAATGGCTCTCACTGTGGTTCGCTGGATTCCCAAAGCTTTGGAAATGGCTTTATAACCCTTTCCAGACTGATAGATCTCAATTACTTTCTTTCTCAATTGTTCCTGAATTTCTTTGGGTCTCGGCATGATGTGTAGCTTTTAAGGATCTTCTGGTGGACCTTACTGTGTCAAGCAGCTCCTATTTAAGTGATGCCTTGATTGTGAACAGGTGTGGCAATAATCAGGCCTGGGTGTGGCTAGAGAAATTGAACTCAGGTGTGGACAACCACAGTTATAGTATGTTTTAACAAGGGGGGCAATCACTTTTTCACACAGGGCCATGATGGTTTGGATTTTTTTTCACCTTTAATAATAAACACCTTCATTTACAAAATGCATTTTGTGTTTACTTGTGTTGTCCTTGACTATTGTTTAAATTGGTTTGATGTTCCGAAACACTTAAGTGTGACAAACATGCAAAGGAACAGGAAATGAGGAAGGAGGCAAACACTTTTTCACACCACTGTAAGTTAAGCCATATCTAAGGCTTATAGAAATGTTTTTATCTTTATTAGAAGTGATGGTTTAACAAACAGATTCTTACAGATCAGGAAACCCTTCTTAGGTCCCATGTTGACTGATCTGTGTAAACTTCTGAGGAAAAGATACCTATACATCTGTAACAAAAGACTGACAGAAAGGATGCTTTATCAGTTTATTTAACAAAACATGCAATTATAAATCAAGAACAGAAAGGAAAACATGATAAATAAACCAAGGCGGGAGTTTACACCACTAATCTGCACAACTTGCAAGTACACAAAACACAGTGAACCTGGAAGGAAGCCACCAACAGAAACTACAAGAAAAAACAGCATACCTGGACATTAAATGAGCTAGCTGAACAACACTCATATTAATTGAATAGAATTAATGAACAACAAGTGACACAGGCAAATGAAAAATGGCAGAATGTGAGAACATGGGCAAGTTCGCAGTGATGCACATGGAACTTATGGAATGGTGATCCTTTTATGAAACATTTCATGAACAGGAAACAATGTTCAGGTGTTAATACTCTGGCGAACCAGGGTGCTGCATTCGCACTGCTGAGGGTGTGGTGGTGTGAGTTGTTGGCTGGACTGGGCAAATTACAAACATCTGTTTTTTATATTCAAATTGACCGTCTGGGAGAGTAATTTAACCAAACACTGAAGTGTAGCTTTCAGAGTGTGGTAGGCGAGGATGCACACAACTGGGACCTGCTGTGGCATTGTGTTGTTTACTGTTTGGAAGATTGCTCAAACCTTTTTCCAATTTACCATTAGGTCCATAAGTATTTGGACAGTGACACAATTTTCTGAATTTTGCCTCTGTACACCACCACATTGGATTTGCAATGAAGCAATCAAGATGTAATGGAAGTGTAGACTTTCAGCTTTAATTCAAGGGGTTTAACACAAATATTGCATGAACCATTTTCTTGTTTTCTTCTATCATAACTCACATGTGCTTGCGCATCAGAACATGGACAGATTACTGGAAATTCTTCTTCAATATTTTCTGGTAGAGAGCAGAATTCATGGTTCTGTTAATTATGGCAAGTTGCCTAGGTGCTGAATCAGACAGATGCAGCATTAAACTACAGTGACTGACATGGTAGTAGAGAGCATGAGAGTGTGTATGTGCATCTGTCATGAAAGTGTGTGTGGGTAATGGCGGCTGATGTGTAGAGGTGTGCATTGTAAAAGTGGGAGAGAGAGAAACTGAGGATTGTATGAGTTTGTAAGACATTCTGTAATTGTACGGGCTGTAAGATGCCCCATAATCGGAATGAGTGTCTTAACATCCTTCACGCATAAATAATGGAACCGAAAGAAGAGTTTAGCTAGTCAAAGCAAGTGAAGTAAGGGTTGTGGTTAGTGGGTATAGAACCTGGTTCTCAAAGTTGAAACAGAATGTACTCTTACACACTGAGCCACGAGGCTGAATTGACACAAATAACTAGAGAGAGTTTTCTTTCCTTTCTTCTTTATTTTTGCAGGAAGACCTCTGCAACCATAGAACAAGACGTTTGCTGACCTCATCTTATCGGACCCATGCACTTACATGGGTAGTCCCAGGTGTAACCAGTTGCAGTAATGAATGAACTGAAATGTAGTTCCAACGGATAGTAGATGTAGTTATCATGGGACTACACTATTAGTGGAAGGTCTATTCCTCTCTCTGGCAGCATGCATGAGTGTTATGTGACCAGACCTTACATAGTTCCTGTTGTCTATAGATGAGATCAGGGGAGGCAAGGGCAGTATTGAAGAGGAGGGGGTGTGAGAGGGGGCTGTTGTCAAACCATGTAAAGAATTGATTAAGGTAATTGCCCATTTATAGCTCTCTGAGATAACTTGGAGCCAATCATTTCCTTTAGGCCTTTTCACAGTTGGTGTCAGTTTTTTCTGCCCCAATCTCTTATCCTACTTATATTCATCGTTGGCCTCTTTGATCCTTTGCTTTCTCTGGATCCATGTCATTTCCACTCTTCCCCCAGTTCTGAAGGCACTTTTCTTTGGTTGAGGAGATATTTAATCTCTGATAATCATCTATGAATCAAACATCTTATATTCATCATCTCATCTTTTATTCTCAATACCAAAGGTCTTCAGTTTATAGTGAAAACAAAAGAATTGGCCTTGCCATTCCAATAATACAAATACATACAATCACAGAGCTACTGTAACAGGCAGTCATTTGAAGTGGTGTTGGAAGGACATCTATAACTATTATAACTAGATTTTTTATGCTTTTCCTATCAGATTATACCAGTATACTCTTCCACCTCTATAGACCCCAGACATAAAATAAATAAATACATTTTGTGGTCTTGTGTTTGCAGTGAAACCATCATGTTTTTACACCAGATATTCTATCAAGGCCTGAAAGCCCGAATAGCAAGCTGGCCAACATTAGTCTTGGGTGAGTGCTTCTCAAGTATACAGTCAACCAAATAATTAAGTTGCATTTGCTAGTAAAATTCTGACTAAATTTTAACCAGAGATTACCTGTTATTTTATTATCTATGGCCACCAGCTGACCTCTTTGACATTCTCCTGCCCATGCTGAACATCTACCAGGAGTTTGTTCGCAATCACCAGTACAGCCTTCAGATCCTGGCACACTGCAAACAGAACCGTGATTTTGACAAGTTGCTGAAGCAGTATGAGTCCAAGCCTGACTGTGAGGAGCGCACTCTGGAGACCTTTCTCACATATCCCATGTTCCAGGTGACCATTTTATTTCTTAACAGTCCCATTACTCTCCCTTTCTCTTTCATTATAAACTCAAAGTTGTAACCATTCAGATAAAATACAAATATGTATTATTATTATTATTATTATTATATATAATAATAATAATAATAATAATAATAATAATAATTATTATTATTATTATTATTATTATTAGTAGTAGTAGTAGGAGGAGGAGGAGGAGGTGGAGTATGTTTACTTTCTTGCATAAGTAATACACTCAGTATCCACTTTAATTGGAAGGCTGAGGAATTGCCTTTATTGTTCAACCTTTTGAACTTAAAAAAAAAAAATCACAAAAATACTCTGCTCTCATGGACATCAAACAATTGCAAAAAAAAACACAAAAAATATTTGTTAAATATAGGTGTGCAACAATTATTGACACCCGTATGAATTCATATGAAAACAATACATTTGAAGTATATTCCCATTAATATTTTATGTCAATGGGAATATACATTGCCATTATATACATATACATGTACGTGACCAGGGTTAAATATTGTGGTGGCTCTTTAATACTTTGGGTCTGTTTTTCTGCCAGGGGACCTGGACAATTTGTTAGGATACATGGCATCATGGACTCTCTGCCAGAAAGCTTAAAATGGGCCATGGTTGGATCTTCCGGCAGGAGAATGATCCAAAACATGCATCAAAAACAGCACAAAATGGTTTGCTCACCACAAAATCAAGGTCCTGCCATGGCCATCCCAGTCCCCTGACTTGAAACCCATAGAAAACCTGTGGGGTGAACTGAAGACAAAATTTGAAGGATCCGATTCTGTATGGAGGAATGGTCTCAGATCCCTTGCCATGCACTCTCCAACTTCATTTTGGATAAACCTGATTTTTGTTTGCAATTGTTTGATATCAATGAGAGCAATTGTTTGATATCCAGAAATGTTTTTGTTAATTTTTTTAAGAACAGCTCAAAAGGTTAAACAATGAAGAATAAATAATAAACAATATAATTAAAGATAATATAATTAAATATTTAATATATTTATTATAATAATATTATAACAATAAAAACAATATTTTATATAATTAAATATAATAAACTAGATAGATTATTATATAAAATGTTATTTAATTATATAATCTTTAATTATATTGTTTATTGTTTAACCTTTTGAGCTGTTCTTAAAAAATTAACAAAATATTGTATTCACTAAATATATATAATATATATGTATATATCTGATCAATATACACACAGTATCTCACAAAATTGAGTACACCCCTTACATTTTTGTAAATATTTTATTATATTTTTTCATGTGACAAACTGAAGAAATTACACTTTGCTACAATGTAAAGTAGTGTGTGTACAGTTTGTGTAACAGTGTAAATTTGCTGTCTCCTCAAAATAACTCAACATACAGCCATTGATGTCTAAACCGCTGGCAACAAAATTGAGTACACCACTAATTGAAAATGTCGAAATTGGGCCCAAATTGTCAATATTTTGTGTGGGGACCATTATTTTCCAGCACTGCCTTAACCCTCTTGGGCATAGAGTTCACCAGAGCTTCACAGGTTACCACTGTAGTTCTCTTCCAACTCTATACCCAAGATGGTTAAGGCAGTACTGGAAAATAATGGTGGCCACACAAAATATTGACAATTTGGTCCCAATTTCGACATTTTCACTTAGGGGTGTACTCACTTTTGTTGCCAGTGATTTAGACATCAATGGCTGTGTGTTCAGTTATTTTGAAGAGACAGCAAATTTACACTGTTATACAGTGCCTTGTGAAAGTATTCGGCCCCCTTGAACTTTTCAACCTTTTGCCACATTGCAGGCTTCAAACATAAAGATATAAAATTTAAACTTTTTGTGAAGAATCACCAACAAGTGGGACACAATTGTGAAGTGGAACGAAATCTATTGGATATTTTAAACTTTTTT
Organism: Ameiurus melas; assembly: GCA_012411365.1. NCBI lineage: Eukaryota > Metazoa > Chordata > Actinopteri > Siluriformes > Ictaluridae > Ameiurus > Ameiurus melas. The sequence goes on along the minus strand of CM022777.1, from coordinate 17,626,265 downwards.
AGAAAATAAAAAACTGAAAAGTGGTGCGTGCAAAATTATTCGGCCCCCTTTACTTTCAGTGCAGCAAACTCACTCCAGAAGTTCAGCGAGGATCTCTGAATGATCCAATGTTGTCCAAAATGACTGATGGTGATAAATAGAATCCACCTGTGTGTAATCAAGTCTCTGTATAAATGCACCTGCTCTGTGATAGTCTCAGGGTTCTGTTGAAAGCGCAGAGAGCATCATGAAGACCAAGGAACACACCAGGCAGGTCCGTAATACTGTTGTGGAGAAGTTTAAAGCCGGATTTGGATACAAAAAGATTTCCCAAGCTTTAAACATCCCAAGGAGCACTGTGCAAGCGATCATTTTGAAATGGAAGGAGTATCAGACCACTGCAAATCTACCAAGACCTGGCCGTCCCTCTAAACTTTCAGCTCAGACAAGGAGAAGACTGATCAGAGATGCAGCCAAGAGGCCCATGATCACTCTGGATGAACTGCAGAGAACTACAGCTGAGGTGGGAGAGTCTGTCCATAGGACAACAATCAGTTGTACACTGCACAAATCTGGCCTTTATGGAAGAGTGGCAAGAAGAAAGCCATTTCTCAAAGATATCCATAAAAAGTCTCGTCTAAAGTTTGCCACAAGCCACCTGGGAGACACACCAAACATGTGGAAGAAGGTGCTCTGGTCAGATGAAACCAAAATCGAACTTTTTGCCCACAATGCAAAATGATATGTTTGGCGTAAAAGCAACACAGCTCATCACCCTCAGCACACCATCCCCACTGTCAAACATGGTGGTGGCAGCATCATGGTTTGGGCCTGCTTTTCTTCAGCAGGGACAGGGAAGATGGTTAAAATTGAGGACCAAATACAGGACCATTCTGGATGAAAACCTGTTGGAGTCTGCAAAAGACCTGAAACTGGGACGGCGATTTATCTTCCTACAAGACAATGATCCCAAACATACAGCAAAATCTACAAAGGAATGGTTCACAAATAAACGTATCCAGGTGTTAGAATGGCCAAGTCAAAGTCCAGACCTGAATCCAATCAAGAATCTGTTTAAAGAGCTGAAAACTGCTGTTCACAAACGCTCTCCATCCAACCTCACTGAGCTCGAGCTGTTTTGCAAGGAAGAATGGACAAGAATTTCAGTCTCTCGATGTGCAAAACTGATAGAGACATACCCCAAGCGACTTGCAGCTGTAATCGCAGCAAAAGGTGGCTCTACAAAGTATTAACGCAAGGGGGCCGAATAATTTTGCACGCCCCACTTTTCATTTTTTTATTAGTTAAAAAAGTTTCAAAAATCCAATAGATTTCGTTCCACTTCACAATTGTGTCCCACTTGTTGGTGATTCTTCACAAAAAATAAAAATTTTATATCTTTATGTTTGAAGCCTGAAATGTGGCAAATGTGACTCTCACTACTTTACTTTGTCATTTATTCAGTGTTGTCACATGAAAAGATATAATCAAATATTTAGAAAAATGTGAGGGGTGTACTCACTTTTGTGAGATACTATCAATTGTAGCAGGAATAACCCCTTGGTTTGGGGCGGTTAGTGAATATTATACCATGTCTGCGGTGGGAATACCTTTTCTCGACTAAGAGATGCGCAGGTAGCCTGTGAGTAGGTACTCGAACTCGCATGGCCGGAAGGGCGTCCTCTTATATCCTTCTTCCGGCCTCGGAGTGGTGGGATTCTTACAACTGATTCCCCAATCGCCAAGCGGTGTGGTGTCGGCGGTTCCGCCCCACCGTGACGGTCCTTCTGGTTGGCGTTGGGTCCGGCGCGAGGCTGTCTTCTTCACGCCTGTGCGGCAGTCGGGGAAGGAGTGACATTCCTGACCTGCGCGCCGGCTGTTGGTTCCGACGCGACAATATATATATAAACGTATATATATTTACACGTACACGTTAGTGTAGTCTGGGGTGAAGTGTGTTTTGTATTATTATTTTTTTGGACACTCTGCCACTACAGTGTTACTGAACTACAGTGGCACACTGAACTAGATAGTTGAACTGAGAAGAGAGAGAGGCCAACAGTAAAGCCTGCCCACAGAGAAAACTTATACAGTGAGGGAAAAAAGTATTTGATCCCCTGCTGATTTTGTACGTTTGCCCACTGACAAAGAAATGATCAGTCTATAATTTGAATGGTAGATTTATTTGAACAGTGAGAGACAGAATAACAACAAGAAAATCCAGAAAAATGCAAGTCAAAAATTTTATAAATTGATTTGCATTTTAATGAGGGAAATATGTATTTGACCCCTCTGCAAAACATGACTTAGTACTTGGTGGCAAAACCCTTGTTGGCAATCACAGAGGTCAGACGTTTCTTGTAGTTGGCCACCAGGTTTGCACACATCTCAGGAGGGATTTTGTCAAACTCCTCTTTGCAGATCTTCTCCAAGTCATTAAGGTTTCGAGGCTGACGTTTGGTAACTCGAACCTTCAGCTCCCTCCACAAATTTTCTATGGGATTAAGGTCTGGAGACTGGCTAGGCCACTCCGGGACCTTAATATGCTTCTTTTTGAGCCACTTCTTTGTTGCCTTGGCCATGTGTTTTAGATCATTGTCATGCTGGAATACCCATCCCCGACCCATTTTCAATGCCCTGGCTGACGGAAAGAGGTTCTCACCCAAGATTTGACGGTACATGGCCACGTCCAGTGTCCCTTTGATGCGGTGAAGTTGTCCTGTCCCCTTAGCAGAACAAAACTTTCACCCAGTTGTCCTCTGAATCATTCAGATATTCATTGGCAAACTTCAGATGGGCATGTATATGTGCTTTCTTGAGCAGGGGGACCTTGCGGGCGCTGCAGGATTTCAGTCCTTCACGGCGTAGTGTTACCAATTGTTTTCTTGGTGACTATGGTCCCAGCTGCCTTGAGATCATTGACAAGATCCTCCCGTGTAGTTCTGGGCTGATTCCTCACTGTTCTCATGATCATTGCAACTCAACGAGGTGAGATCTTGCATGGAGCCCCAGGCCGAGGGAGACAGTTCTTTTGTGTTTCTTCCATTTGCGAATAATTGCAGCAACTGTTGTCACCTTCTCACCAAGATGCTTGGCAATGGTCTTGTAGCCCACTCCAGACTTGTGTAGGTCTACAATCTTGTCCCTGACATCCTTGGAGAGCTCTTTGGTCTTGGCCATGGTGGAGAGTTTGGAATCTGATTGATTGATTGCTTCTGTGGACAGGAGTCTTTTATACAGGTAACAAACTGAGATTAGGAGCACTCCCTTTAAGAGTGTGCTCCTAATCTCATCTCGTTACCTGTATTAAAGACACCTGGGAACCAGAAATCTTTCTGATTGAGAGGGGGTCAAATATTTATTTCCCTCATTAAAATGCAAATCAATTTATAAAATTTTTGACATGCATTTTTCTGGATTTTTTTTTTTTTATTCTGTCTCTCACTGTTCAAATAAACCTAACATTAAAATTATAGAGTGATCATTTCTTTTTGTTCATGTTTCATTTTTATTGTACATTTCTGCTGAACATTTCTACAGAACATTTCTAAAATTTTTGCTAAACCAGCTCTGCTAAACATTTCTGCATAACATTTCTTTTTTATTAAACATTTCTGATGAACATTTCTGTTGAACTGCTAAGCCTATCTAAATCGCCTTTTCTGTTCTGTCCTCCCCACCATTTCCCAAAAATACAAAATTAGCCACAGCAGTAAATATTCACAGATTGTTTTCTTTTTACACAAAGAAAAACAAAATTGAACCCACAACCCACCCCTCCGGCTCATCATGGCTATCGATTAACTGTCGCTGGTTATAGAGAAATTCAACATCAGGCGCCAACTTTTAAGTGGGTAGTGTCTGTAACTCCATAAAGTAGGCAATAAAGGGATGCCATTTATGAAAAAACTTATCTGTACATCCATTCATTGTATATCTTATTTTCTCGAGTTTCTGAAAAAACATCACGTCCTTTATCCACTGGGAGATAGATGGGTATTTAGCAGACTTCCAATGTAACAGTAGGGAACGTCTTGCTATAAGGGATGTGAAAGCAATAACATCCTTTTGTATTGAGCTCAAAGGAATTGAAGCTTGAAGAATCCCAAATATCGCAATCAATGGACAAGGCTTTAAATCTACCCTGAGAATAGTGGATATGATGGTAAAAAAGCCAGACCAAAAACCATGGAGTTCAGGGCAGAAGAAAAACATATGGCCAAGATGACAGGGAGAGCCATGGCATTTATCACACTTGTCCTCAACAGCCGGATACATCACAGACAATCTCGACTTGGACAAATGGACTCTATTTAAAACTTTGAACTGTATAAGTCCAGGACGAGCACAAGAAGTGGTAGTCTGTACCCTCCCTATAGCATGTTCTCAACACTCCTCACTTATTTGTACTCCTAATTCCGTTTCCCACGCATTCCTAATTTTATTACTTGACCCACCTTGCGTCAAAATAAAATCATAAATTTTAGAAATCATTCCTCTCTGATGCGGGTTATTTGAGAACAGGTCTTCCCAGGCCTGTTCAGGAAGAGCAGAAGGAAAACCAGGAAAACATCTAGAAACGAAATTTCGTATTTGAAAGTACCAAAAGAAATGTGTCAAGGGGAGATCGTAAGTGGATGCCAAATTGGCAAAGCTATCAAACACACCATCAGAATACAACTTCCTAACTTGTTTAATACCCTTGTCATACCACACTGAAAATGAGGAGTCCATACACGATGGGGGAAATAGATGGTTGTTCACTAAAGCAGTGGTCCCCAACCCCCGGGCCGCGGACCGGTACCGGTCCGTGGGTCATTTGGTACTGGGCCGCACAGAAAGAATAAATAACTTACATTATTTCCGTTTTATTTATTATCTGGGTCTGAACGATGTTTTATTTTGGAAAAAAAAAATGACCGGATTCTCTCCGTTACATCCGTCTATGACTCACTCTAGACCTATGTCAAGACGCTTGTCCCGGTCACGTGATACGGTAAGCGTTAGGGGGCAGAGCGGATGTCACTCATGTTATGTTGTTGGCGTGATCTTACTAGGACACTGCTAATAAAGTTGCGATTTCACATTGGATCCACGTTTATTATTATATATATTTTTTAAAATTAATAAAACCCCAGTTTTTATGCCGGTCGTATCATTTTATTTTGTTGTATTTATCCGCCACACCTTAAAGGCCGGTCCGTGAAAATATTGTCTGATATTAAACCGGTCCGTGGCGCAAAAAAGGTTGGGGACCACTGCACTAAAGGACACAAAGAGGATGCACCTACAAATTTAAAATGTCGTCTAAATTGATACCAAGTCCTAAGTGTGCTGAGGACAACAGGGTTATCAGTATAAAGGGAAAGTTTTGTAGGTAAAGAGGTGTAAAGTAGAGCAGGTAAAGAGGATTCCCTACAAGAAGATAATTCCAATTTAGACCAAGAAGATCCAGGAGATTGAACCCAGTAACAAAGTTTATGGATGTGTGCCCCCCCCGCCAATAGAATTGAAAATTGGGTAATGCAAGTCCTCCCATAAGTTTACATTTCTGCAATAAAGATTTACTAACCCTTGGTGGCTTCCCTCCCCAAATAAATGTACTAATTATCTTATCCAATGAATCAAAGAATGATTTTGGGAGAGAAAGAGGCACTTGTTGGAACAAGAAAAGAAACTTCTGTAAAATATTCATTTTGACGGCATTGATCTTGCCAATTAGGGAAAGGGGTAAGTTACCCCAACTCTGAATGTTAGATTTAACCTTTGAGATAAGGGGAGTAAAGTTAGCTGATAGAAGATTAGATAGAGAACGTGTCACGTTGATACCTAGGTATTTAAAACCTGACTGACTAAATCGAAATTGTAGATCTGACTGTTGGAGAGACAGAGCTGGAGTATTGACAGGAAAACAGTCGCTTTTATATAAATTTAGTTTATAACCAGAGACAACACCAAAAGACTCCAGAACATCCAAGACAGAAGGCATAGAGGAGATAGGATCAGTTACATACAATAACAAATCATCAGCATATAGCGACAATTTGTATTCTACACCATATCGAACTATTCCTTTAAACAAGGAGGAAGATTTTAATACAATAGAGAGCGGCTCGATGGTAACAGCAAAAAGCAGTGGGGATAAAGGACACCCTTGGCGGCACCCTCGTCCGAGTGCAAAATAATCCGAATACGTATCGTTAGTCTGAACTCTAGCATAGGGGGTTGAGTAAAGGAGGCTAATCCAGGAAATAAACTTGTCCCCAAATCCAAACTTCCTCAGGACTGCAAACAAATACTCCCATTCGACCCTGTCGAATGCTTTTTCAGCATCTAATGAAATCACAATCTCAGGAAGCACAGCCGAATTCTTCGAATAAATTATATTAAAGAGTGTACGGGTATTAAAAAACATTTGACGTCCCTTTATAAAACCGTTCTGATCTTCAGATATAATATAAGGAAGTACATTCTCTAACCGAGATGCCATTACTTTTGCCAACACCTTTACATCTGCATTCAGCAGTGATAGCGGTCTATAAGAACCACAGGAGGATGGATCCTTACCCTCCTTTAGGAGCAGAGGTATCGTGGCTTGTGTCAGAGTTGGAGGCAAAGACCCACGTTCCAAAGATTCGTTGAACATATCCAAAAGCAATGGAGCTAATTTTCCAATAAACGCTTTAAAGAATTCGATTGGAAACCCGTCCGGGCCAGGAGCTTTGTTAGATTGCATAGATTTAACTGAATTTAAAATTTCTTCAAGAGAGAGTGGGGAATCCAATTGCATAGCAGTATTCGTATCTATAACAGGATTACAGAGGTTTTTAGACTGATCATTTCTTTGTCAGTGGGCAAACGTACAAAATCAGCCGGGGATCAAATACTTTTTTCCCTCACTGTACGTCTAGTTAGCGGAAAGAGAGACCAATCAGGATACACTCTCTGTCACTCTCTCGCTATGTCTTGTCACACAAGCTCTTTGTCTCTCCAGAGCCTGTCCACTATTATAAATTCTCTGGTGTCTCTATCGCTCACTCGCTCTCAAAAAAATTAATTTACGGATAGTGTATATAATTTTCCAGGCATAAGGGAGCTGCCGTCAATATACAGGAGACTCCCACAACTTCCGGGGAAGGTAGGATGTCTGTGTTATCCAGTCAGTCAATCATGGGGCAGCAGCAAAATGTATAAAATCATGCAAATACTGGTCAAGAGCTTCAGTTAATGTTCATATCAAACATCATAATGTAAAAGTGTGATCTCTGTGACTTTAACCATGACATGATTGTTGGTTCCAAAATGGCTGCTTTGAATATTTCACTGCTGATCTCCTGGGATTTTCACACACAACAGTCTCTAGGGGGAAAAAAAACAAACACTGACTGAGCAATAGTTCTGTTGGTGGAAACACCTTGTTGATAAGAGTGATCTAACAAAGAGTGTCCAGTTTCGGTGAGTCTGTGACACATAGCCTCAGATTCTTGTTCTTGGCAGTGTTGTGCATTTTGAGATGCTTTTCTTCTCACCATGGTTGTAAAGAGTGATTATATAAGTTACTATATCCTTCCTGGCAGCTTCAACCAATCTGGGCGTTTTCCTCTGACTTCTAACAACAAGGTGTTTCCACCAACAGAACTATCGCTCAGTCAGTGTTTTTTTTTTTTTTTTTTGAGACCATACTATGTAAACCATAGAGACTGCTGTGTTTAAAAATCCAAGGAGATCAGCAGTTTCTGAAATATTTAAACCAGCTCTTATGGTACCAACATCAGTTAAAGTCAAAGAGATCACACTTTTCCCCATTCTGATGTTTGATGTGAACATTAACTGAAGTTCTTTACCTGTATCTGCATGATTTTATGCATTGTGCAGCTACAACATTATTGGCTGATTGGATAACTTCATACATGGACAGTTGCACAGGTGTTCCTATTAAAGTGGATGGTAAGTGTACATTTGTGCTGATACGTTTGGCTGTTTATAGTTATCTCTCTCTATTTCTCAGGGTGTGTGTCTTCATCCTCTCCTCTTTACTTCCTCATTTCTACTCCCTGATTACTGAAAAAGTATGGATTAAAAATTGTTAGTTAGACATTGTTAGTGATATTGTCATAGCAATTGATTGTGATGGCTGATTTGGCTAGCAATGTTACAAGTAGTTTGCATTTTACAAACTGCCAATGGACTGCTTAAACTCAAACATTCATATTATAGCTATGTCAGGTGTTACAATAACATGTATGTTGCATAACTCTCAACAAGAAGTTAAAGTCTGATAGTGTCTCATGAGAGCTAAACATAATGGATGATTAAATCTGTGGGCAAACATTAAATATCATTCTAAACTGGCTGCTGTGTTGATTTGAGAACCAGCCATCATTACATTCTACAACCACAATATCAAGACATTGTTGTTTCCATATTGAATTTGATAACAAGGAAAGTTTTTAAAAAATTCAAAACTGTTGTGGTCATGACCGTGTCCTCGTAGTTACAGTGGTGTTGAAAGTTTGTGAACCCTTTAGAATTTTCTACATTTTTGCATAAATGTGACCTAAAGCAACATCAGATTTTCACAGTCCTAACAGAAAGTCCTAACAGTGGATTAAGAGAACTCAGTTAAACAATTGAGACAAAACTATTATACTTGATAATTTATTTATTGAGAAAAATGATCCAATATTTCATATCTGTGAGTGGCAAAAGTATGTGGACCTTTGCTTTCAGTATCTGGTGTAACCCCTTTGTGCAGCAATAACTACAACTAAGTGTTTCCAGTATCTGTTGATCAACTCTGCTCATAGAAAAAAAAAGCAGTTCTCCAAGGCAAGGTAAGGCAAGGAACTAGCTGAAATCAATTAGCAGTTAGAAAGTAATTATACCTCCCATCTGTGCAAATTAACATCAGCTGGGTTAGTAAATTGATGGTCTAGAAAAAGGTTTTCCATTACCATTAAGGTGTCACACAAGAAACATCTCATGATGGGAAGATTGTCCCTTTTCCAGTTACACTCTGCATTTTTACACTCTTGTCTAAGATTGCAGGTGATATCATTTAGCCAAGGCTGGAAGGCACCCTTAGCTGTCTTTGGCATAAGTGAAGCAACATTATCAAGAGTAATGGAGCAAGATTTATTCAAACCTGCGACCAAATGTTTGGTATAAATTTTGTTAGAAAAATCATTAGTAGAATGTGATAATATTCAGAAAATAAGTTGGCAGAGAAGAAATGAATAGGCTGAGAAATGGTGGGCAAGGGGCATGGGCAAACAAACACAACTGAATAATGATCGGAAATACCAGCATCAGAAACCTCCAAATTTGAAACAGAAAAACCATAGGACAGCACAAGATCTAATGTATGGCACAAGTAATGGGTTGGGCCATAGACAATCCAAAGAAAACAAAAAACCAAACAATCCTTATAACGTCATGAGATGTCACTTCAAACAAAAAGCTTAAAATTTCCTTAAAGTCAACATTTAAGAAACCGTGGAGCAGTGGCAGTCAGACACGTCAGCATTCACTGAAATTGGACATTTCTCCAGTAGCCTTCGGGCTTGTCAACCACTACTGGGGAGGGTAACATTAACAGTAACCAAGGTGAGAGAAGCCTTAAGTTGCTTAGAGGTTGCCCTGGGTTTATTTGTGAACTTATGAAATATTGCATGTCTTGTTTCATGAGTGAACTTTGTTGGTCAACCTTGAGTTTTGTCCATTTGTACACAGTCTGTCTGACTGTGGATTGGTGGAGTACTCTTTAAATATGGCTTTTAAACTCTTTCCAGACTGATATTTATCAAAACTCTTTATGTAATCCTCAGACATCTCCATTGTTCATGCCATGATGCACTTCCACAAACATGATATGAAGATAGATCCTGGCCCTTTAAATATAACAGGGTTCTCACTTGCACCTGTCATCTCATTTATCTTTAATTTCACCTTCAAATTTACTGATAATTCTAGAGGTTCACATACTTTTTCCAATCACAAATATTTAATATTGGATAATTTTCCTTAATAAATAAATTACCAGGTATAATATTTTTGTCTCGTTTGTTTTTTGGGTTCTCTTTGTCTACCTTTAAAACTTGTGTGAAAATCTGATGATTTTTTGGTCATATTTATGCAGATATATAAAGGGATCACAGATTTTAAGCACCACTGTAATTATAGCCTCACATGTGCTCCAATCCACTTTATGGTGTTTTTTCCTAACAGATACCCCGCTACATTCTGACTCTCCATGAGCTGTTGGCACACACACCTCATGAACATGTGGAGAGGAATAGTTTGGAATATGCTAAGTCCAAGCTGGAGGAGCTTTCCAGGTACAAAGCATGTGTACCACTCATTGGCAACTAAATATGATGTTCACACATTGCAGTCAATCCATCCCATTCAATTTCATTTGATTCAAGTCAGTTCAATTAATACAATTTTACAATTATATCATTATATTATGACAGTGTAACTAAGAGGTTCCGCATTAGCTTCTCAGGGGCAACAGAAGAGGTACACAGTTAAAAGGGCAGACACATAAATAATATATCATCATAATTAAATAATAAAGTATTAATAAATATTAATATAATTTCACAAAAAGAAAGCTGCCACCTAAGGATCCAGCAGTAAGACCAAAATAATGTCCTTTAAAACTGCAAATGGTAAAAAGTGAAACTCTTCTAGATATCAGTTTAAAGAACGAGATAGCTGATCACTTAGTAGGCCACAGGCTATAGAATTTGGAAGGTTGCAATCTGTACCCATGTGTGCACAGATCAATGCATAAACCTTACCAATCATTATGGTTTTAAGATCAAGATATAGTAACTGGCAAGATATGGTAACCAGATATCCTTGCATATTTTCTGATCGGCTTCAGAAAAAGTTATTTTTTTAATGTTCTGACTTTTGCTATTGTTTACAATTATTTGATCTCTATTTTGCCCCATTTTATTTTATTTTTTGGCTCTACTGGACTTATAGGTTTGACAGTGTTTCTTTTATTGGTGATTCTGTATTTGTCTACCTTTTTTTGTACTGTTGATATCATATTTTCCACATTAAAATACAGTGAGGGAAAGAATTATTTGATCCCCTGCTGATTTTGTACGTTTTCCCACTGACAAACAAATGATCGGTCTATAATTTTAATGGTAGATTTATTTGAACAGTGAGAGACAGAATAACAACAACAAAAAAAAATCCAGAAAAACGCATGTCAAAAATGGTATAAATTGATTTGCATTTTAATGAGGGAAATATGTATTTGACCCCCTCTCAATCAGAAAGATTTCTGGCTCCCAGGTGTCTTTTATACATGAGCTGAGATTAGGAGCACACTCTTAAAGGGAGTGCTCCTAATCTCAGCTTGTTACCTGTATAAAAGACACCTGTCCACAAAGCAATCAATCAATCAGTTTCCAAACTCTCCACCATGGCCAAGACCAAAGAGCTCTCCAAGGATGTCTGGGACAAGATTCTAGACCTACACAGGTCTGAAATATGCTACAAGACCATTGCCAAGCCTCTTGGTGAGAAGGTGACAACAGTTGCTGCGATTATTCGCAAATGGAAGAAACACAATACTGCCAATCTCTCTCGGCCTGGGGCTCCATGCAAGATCTCACCTCGTGGAGTTGCAATGATCATGAGAACAGTGAGGAATCAGCCAAGAACTACACGGGAGGATCTTGTCAATGATCTCAAGGCAGCTGGAACCATAGTCACCAAGAAAACAATTGGTAACACACTACGCCGTGAAGGACTGAAATCCTGCAGCGCCCGCAAGGTCCCCCTGCTCAAGAAAACACATATACATGCCCGTCTGAAGTTTGCCAATGAATATCTGAATGATTCAGAGGACAACTGGGTGAAAGTGTTGTGGTCAGATGAGACCAAAATGGAGCTCTTTGGCATCAACTCAACTCGCCATGTTTGGAGGAGGTGGAATGCTGCCTATGACCCCAAGAACACCATCCCCACTGTCAAACATGGAGGTGGAAACATTATGCTTTGGGGGTGTTTTTCTGCTAAGGGGACAGGAAAACTTCATGTACCGTCAAATCTTGGGTGAGAACCTCCTCCCCTCATCCAGGGCATTGAAAATGGGTCATGGATGGGTATTCCAGCATGACAATGACCCAAAACACATGGCCAAGGCAACAAAGGAGTGGCTCAAAAAGAAGCACATTAAGGTCCTGGAGTGGCCTAGCCAGTCTCCAGACCTTAATCCCATAGAAAATCTGTGGAGGGAGCTGAAGGTTCGAGTTGCCAAACATATCACAAAAACGTTGTTAAATATAGGTGTTAAAACATTATTGGCACCCCGATGCATTCATATGAGAAAAATATATTTGATGTATACTCCCATTGATATTTTACATTTTCTTAGTATACCTGGGTGACTAGGAATAGGAAATTGTTCAAACATGACTTCCTGTTTTACAGAGGTATAAATATGAGGTAACACACAGGCCAAATTCCCTTTGTCATTCATAACAATGGGTTAGACCAAGGAATATAACTGTGATGTGTAGCAAAAGGTTGTTGAGCTTCACAAAATGGGAAATGCCTTTACGAAAATAGGACAAGCATTGACAATGCACATTTCCACCATCAGGGCAATAATTAAGTAATTCCAGTCAACTGGAAATGTTATGAATCAATCTGGAATTGGACGGGTGTCTTATATTGGCTCAACACACTGTGAAGAGGATGGTTCAAGTGGCCAATCTCCAAGGATCACAGCTGGAGAATTGCTGAAGTTAATTGTGTCTTAGAGTCAGAAACTGTCAAAACCTACAATACGAAGTCACCTACATCACCACAACTTGTTTGGAAGGGTTTCAAGAAAAAACCTCTACTCTCATCCAAAAATGAATGATGAATTTTCAGTTTGCCAGACACTACTGGAAACCAAAATAGAGCTTTTTGGCAGTAAACACTAGAGGTGGTTTTGGCACACACAGAGAGGTAGCCGTATGGAAAACTACCTCATGCCCACAGTTAAATATGGTGGTGGATGTTTAATGTTTTGGGGCTGTTTTTCTGTCAGAGGACCTATACATTTTGTTAGGATACAGGGCATCATGGACTCAAATATCAACAGATATTAAATGAAAACCTGATGGCCTCTGCCTGAAAGCTTAAAATTCTTGCTGTATTTTTGGACCCACCAAGACTACTCAGACAATGCTTGTTTATTCAAGGGAGCAGCTCCTGATGTATCAGATTAGAGCCGCGGCCTTGCCGACGGACATGCCAGTGGAACTACGGAGGCACAGGTGAGGGAAGAGAGCAGGCGTGAAGGTTAGAGAGAAACGGTAGAGAAAAAGGAAACTCAAACCTTGAATTCCATCATTTGTTATGGGGAATGTAAGATCACTGACCAACAAGTCAGACAATATTGCAGCACTGACGACTAGCCAGCATGAGTACAGGGAGGCCAGTTTGTTGTGCTTCACACAGACATGGCTAACAGGGAACATTCTTGATTCTTTGGTCGAGCTAGTTGGCTTCACACTAATGTGAGCTGACAGAGGAAAACAGAGTGGTAAGAAGAAGGGAGGAGGTATAGCTGTCCTAGTTAACTCAAAATGCTGCAACGCTAGACACATAACGGTGAAGGAGAGGGACTGAGGGACTGTGGGACTGAGACCATACTATTTGCCCAGGGAGTTCCCTCACGCCATTGTTGTGACTGCGTACATTCCACCATCGGCAGAAGCGGCACGCACCTGAGACATCATCTACTCCACCACTGAAAAACTTGAGTGCACTCATGATTATTAATGTGGACTTCAACCATGTCCCCCTCTCTAAAACCCTTACAAACATCTCACAATATGTAAAATGCAAAACAAGGGAGAATAAAATCTTGGACCAGCTGTATGCCAATGTAAAGGGCACATACCACTCCACTGCCCACAACTTGATCTACCTTGCACCTGTGTACGAGCCTGTTGTCAAACAGCAGCCTGTCATTACAAAGTCTGTAAAGGTGTGGTCCAGTGAGGCCGAAAATGCCCTGCAAGACTGCTTTGAAACCACAGACTGGGCCCTGTTCCTTGAGGATCACGCAGAGGTCATTGAGGGACTCTCCCAATGTATTATGGACTACATATGCTTCTGTGCGGAAAGCATTGTACCCACAAAAATCCGCTGTTCTTCAAACAACAAGCTATAGATGAACATAAACATTAAAGCCCTCTTAAACAGGAAAAAGAGAGCATTCATGGCAGAAGACAATGAGGAGGTCAGGTCAGTCCAAAAGGAGCTAAGGAGGGAGTTGAGGAAAGCAAAAAAACAGCTAATGGGAGAGGCTAGAGTGCAAGCTGGGGGAAAAATAACAGCACTAAAAAGGTATGGGAGGTCATGAACAGGAGTACTGGGCTTAAAAATTCCAGATCAGCCATGGGGGGCAGCCTGGAACATGCAAATGAGATAAACCAGTTTTCAACAGGTTTGACTAAGCCCCCACCCCTGAGAGCTCAAATGGACAGTCACACACTCCTGATGATGAGGACAATACAGGAATCATCACAGACACTGGCACCCAACGACCCCCTCCCTTTCCACCAGCCCATTAATAACGTTAAGCCAGGTGAGACGGGAGCTATCCAAGCTCCGAAGGTGTGTTTCAACTCCTCTTCAATCTTTCTCTAAGGCTAAAAAAAGTGCCACAACTGTGGAAAACCACCTGCATTGTTCCCTTGCCCAAGAAAAGTCATCCCAGTAATTTAAATGACTACAGACCTGTGGTGCTGACCTCACATGTCATAAAGACCTTTGAGAGACTGGTCCTGAGGCACCTGAAGCTGATTATAAGTGACTCCCTTGATCCGCTGACGTTTGTATACCGGACCCAAATCAGCGTGGACGATGCAATTGTCCACATACTGCATAGGGCTTACTCACACTTGGAGAGCTCAGGAAGCACATTGAGAATCCAGTCTTTCGATATTTTTTTAGTGCATTTAACACCATGGTACATGCCACCTCCAGAGATTCTCTGCAGACTCCTCCATCATGGGCTGCATCAGTGTAGATATGAAGGAGGAGTACAAAGGTGTAGTGGAGAGCTTTGTCAAATGGTCTGAGGACCTTCAGCCTCAGCTCAACATAAGCAAGACCAAAGAACTGATAGTGGACCTCTGCCGAAACAGAAAGCCCAGAACACCTATTACCACCCATGGGCAGAAAATAGAGATGTTGGACTCGTACAAGTTCATGGGAGTACACATTAATAGCAAGCTGGACTGGTCGGAAAACACAAAAGCTCTCTACTGGAAGGGAAAAAGCAGACTGTTCTTTCTAAGGAGGCTCAGGTCGTTTGATGTGAGCAGCAAGCTACTGCAGATGTTCTGTCGTTTGATGTGAGCAGCAAGCTACTGCAGATGTTCTATCAGTCTGTAGAAGCTAGTGCCCTGTTCTTTGCTGTGAGATGATGGGGAGGTGGAATTAAAGCTGGGGAGGCTGACAGACTCAACAAGTTGGTGAAAAAGTCCAGCTCTGTCGTTGGTCACAAACAGGACACTCTGGAGACAGTGGTGGAGAAGAGAATAAGAAATAAAATCAGGTTAATTTGGGGAAACCCTCTTCGTCAACTGTATGCTGAGCTGCGACAGATGGAGAGCACCCTCAGTCACAGGATCATCCCCCAGGTGCTAGACGGAACGCTTCAGATGTTCCTTTGTGCCGACTGCCATCAGACTGTACAACACTTAACCACCGCCTACTTTGACCTTACTTTTGACTATACTACAAATACGCTGCTACACTGTTTTCATATGGGGACCATACGGTACTTTTTGCACTGCTCACATATCACATCACTGCTTCAAAGTTTTTCTTATATGTCGACATGAATTATACTGTACTGCTGCAGTATGTATATTGTATTGTACATATGCGATATGTACATGGGCTACTTGTATAGTGCACATTGTTGCTTGCTGTATATACTGCTCATATATGTATGTGTGTGTATATATATATATATATATATATATATATATATATATATATATATATAATATATATACTCAGAGAGAGAGAGTGAGAAAGAGAGAGATAATGTATATAGAGTTTGCGTTTCTATACATATTTATACATCCTGTGTATACTCTTTACACAGTATCTCAAAAAAGTGAGTACACCCTTCACATTTTTCTAATATTTGATTGTATCTTTTCATGTGACAACACTGATGAAATGTCACTCTGCTATAATGTAAAGTAGTGAGTGTACAGCTTGTATCACAGTGTAAATTTGCTGTCCCCTCAAAATAACTCAACACACAGCCACATTAATGTCTAAACCGCTAGCAACGAAAGTGAGTACACCCCTAAGTGAAAATGTCCAAATTGGGCCCAAAGTGTCAATATTTTGTGTGGCCACCATTATTTTCCAGCACTGCCTTAACGCTCTTGAGCATAGAGTTCACCAGAGCTTCACAGGTTGCCACTGGAGTCCTCTTCCACTTCTCCATGATGACATCATGGAGCTGGTGGATGTTAGAGGCCTTGTGCTCCTCCATCTTCCATTTGAGGATGCCCCACAGGTGCTCAATAGGGTTTAGTCCATCACCTTCACCCTCAGCTTCTTTAGCAAGGCAGTGGTTATCTTGGAGGTGTGTTCGGAGTCTTTATCATGCTGGAATTTTGCCTTGCGTCCCAGTCTCCGAAGGGAGGGGATCATGCCCTGCTTGAGTATGTCACAGTACATGTTGGCATTCAAGGTTCCCTCAATGAACTGTAGGTCCTCAGTACCGGCAGCACTCATGCAGACCCAGACCATGACACTCCCACCACCATGCATGACTGTAGGCAAGACAGACTTATCTTTGTACTCCTCACCTGGTTGCCACCACACACGCTTGACACCATCTGAACCAAATAAGTTTATCTTGGTCTCATCAGACCACAGGACATGGTTCCAGTAATCCATATCCTTAGTCTGCTTGGCTTCAGCAAACTGTTTGCAGCCATGCAGACCAATTTGATGCAGTGTGCGGCTTATGGTCTGAGCACTGACAGGCAAACCCCCCACCACTTCATCCTCTGCAGCAATGCGGGCAGCACTCATATGTCTATTTCCGAAAGACAGCCTCTCGATATGACGCTGAGTATGTGCACTCAACTTCTTTGGTCGGCTATGACGAGGCCTGTTCTGAGTGGAACCTGTCCTGTTAAACCGCTGCTTGGTCTTGGCCACCATGCTGCATCTCAGTGTCGGGGTCGTGGCGATCTTCTTTTAGCCTAGGCCATGTTTATGTAGAGCAACAATTCTCTTTTTTCAGATCCTCAGAGAGTTCCATGCCATGAGGTGCCATGTTGAACTTCCAGTGACCAGTATGAGGGTATGTGAGAGCAATGACACCAAATTTAACACACCTGATCCCCATTCACACCTGAGACCTTCTAACACTGACAAGTCACATGACCAAAAGGAGGGAAGATGGCTAATTGGGCCCAATTTGGACATTTTCACTTAGGGGTATACTCATTTTTGTTGCCAGCAGTTTAGACATTAATGGCTGTGTGTTGAGTTATTTTGAGGGGACAGCAAATTTACACTGTTATACAAGCTGTACTCTCACTACTTTACATTGTAGCAGAGTGTCATTTCATCAGTGTTGTCACATGAAAAGATATAATCAAATATTTACAAAAATGTGAGGGTTGTACTCACTTTTGTGAGATACTGTATATATTATATAGTGCCCTCCACTAAATAAACTTTTAATTGGTCCATTATCTTCTGAGAAAAATTGCTAAAACTGTATCCTTACTTGATCTAGCATTTTCACGTGCTATTTGATTTTTTGTAAATACAACTAACTTACTTCTGTTAACAAAGGATCTGTCATGTTGATAAAAATGCTACGTACTGTACATATTGCTCATAAAAATTCTTAATATGCATACTGCAAAAATAAAAGAGGACACATTAGCCAGTGAAAATATTTTGAAAATAGACAAATGTATCTAGTTTTTTTCTATTACAAGACAGTTTAAACTTATTTCTAGACATTTTGAATAAATTCAAGCTTTAAATCTTCTTATTCCATAATGCTATCGTTGGGTTATTGTAATCTTACAGTAGGTCAATACTAGATAAATTTGACTTGATATTCAGCACATTTTCACTTATAAGATGTAATTTTTGCAGTGCATGACCTGCAATTGCATATTGGAATCTGAAATTTCCGTAGTGCAGTAGCATAGCATAGTTGGGTTTCTTTAAAAATCCATCAAAGCAACTAAACTGTCAATTTTTGTTTACATTGCATTCTCAATGAATTTCCCAAATATGGAATAATAAAAATGTCTTTTATAAACTGTAGTATTGTAATAGATATAACTCTCTGTAATAGTTTATTGTATCTACAAGTGCTAAAATCATAGGCCTCACAATTTTCAAGTGCATTCTGGAATGCTGTCATTTAAACAATGTCATGATTTGGATGACATATTTTCATCATTGTTATATCATGATGTGAATGTGCTAAATGTATACTTATTTTAAGAATCATGCACGATGAAGTAAGTGAAACAGAGAACATCAGGAAGAACCTGGCCATTGAGCGCATGATCGTGGAGGGCTGTGAGATTCTCCTGGATACTAGCCAGACTTTTGTCAGACAAGGTAAATCTACCCCGAACCCAAATACACATACATGAACAGAACTCTGGAAAGGGACCTCCGATCACAGATAACAGCTTCACAACTGCATTCAGATTCTTCTATAGTCTTCTCACACACATTGTCACAAGCCTCCCCATCTCAGAGAACAATGTACTGGAAGGAGAGATAGAGCAACATTCTCATTTTTTAAAATCCTAATCACATCTTTACAGGTCAATCAGCTGAGAAGCCTGGTCTTGGAAAAGTCACATATTAACCAGAGAAAACCCACATTCTGACAAAAAAGGAAATTATGTTGAAATTAATTTGTACTATGCTATCCTATTGCTTTCAAAGCAGTAATATGAAGGGCATGTGTTTTACTTTTTTAACAATTTTATCTGATCCCAGCTAAAAATGAAAATTGGAAAATAATTTTATCCTTCTTTCCATTGCACTATCCTACACTGCTCAATTCCAAGGATCACTTATCCAGGTGCCCATGAGTGAGAAAGGGAAGATCACCCGTGGCCGTTTGGGCTCCTTGTCTCTGAAGAAAGAGGGTGAGAGACAGTGTTTTCTTTTCTCTAAACACCTCATCATCTGTACCAGAGGCTCTGGGGGGAAGCTGCACCTTACCAAGGTAAGATCTAATTTTACATGGATTAAAACTTCCAATTTTAGTGAAATAGACTCCACTGCAAAAATATAGCAAATTAATAAAGGAAAAGCTTTCTAATATTTATGATTATGAGGTTATTGTATAACAAATTATAAAATTGTAATGCTTATTTCTATACTTACTAATTTGAAGTATAGGCTTGTGCTATTATTTCTGCCAATAAATTTTTGCCGATAACAATGAGACTTGAAATGAGCAACTATATCTAGAAATAGGTGTAATAATTTTATGTTGTTAAAAAATAATGTAATAAACAGAAGTATTACATGAATTTGCCTACATTCACGATAATTTTACTCACGAAGATATTTTTCCACTGTTGCTCAGCTTTCTTCCTCTGAGATTCATATATTCAGGCTGTATTTATGTGTGAAGTGGAGCATAAAACCAATTGTATCCCAGGGTCATTCCATCTCAAGTGGTCCAATAATTGCAAAGTTTGTTGCTTGGCTGTTTTAATTTTTTTTGGAGTGCTTACCATTGGCATTGGTTATTATGTATTGGCATTGCAAAACCACTTATTTTTTTTCTTTCAAATTTTACTTATTTTTTTACTTTAACTTTGATGACCGTCTTTGTGTCATGCCACACAACAAATTTTGGTTATACATCTGTTTACAAAAACCTTAATATCTTGGGTCAGGATGGGCCTAACTCCTTGTAAATGATCTCTAGAGTACGATGGCTCAGTGGTTAGCACGTTCGCCTCACACCTCCAGGGTCTGGGGCCATGTGTGTGCGGAGTTTGCATGTTCTCCCCGTGCTGCGGGGGTTTCCTCCGGGTACTCCTGTTTCCTCCCCCAGT
Source organism: Ameiurus melas (assembly GCA_012411365.1). Taxonomy (NCBI): domain Eukaryota; kingdom Metazoa; phylum Chordata; class Actinopteri; order Siluriformes; family Ictaluridae; genus Ameiurus; species Ameiurus melas. The sequence continues at coordinate 17,606,160 of CM022777.1, read as the reverse complement.
CCAAACACATGGACTTTGGACATGGTATGGCATGGTAGGTTGATTGGCGTGTCTAAATTGTCCATAGTGTATGAATGGGTGTGTGAGTGTGTGTGATTGTGCCCTGCGATGGACTGGCACCCTGTACCCTGCCTTGTGCCCGATGCCCCCTGGGATAGGCTACAAGTTCCCCGCGACCCTGAAGAAGGAATAAGTGGTAGAAGATGGATGGATGAATGGATTGTTTTTAGGGCCCGAGCACCTCTGGAGCACCAAGAGCACAAAAGCCCCATTGTACCTGTTCCGTTTATTACTAGTGGTGCTTAAAAAGCACTACTATTGTTCTTGTGCATACTTTTTATTAGCTCTAAAAAGTATAGCTGCACTACACGTCCGGCTCTATCAGTACTGGTGCCCAACACATCCGGCTCTCATAAGTATTGGCGCCCAGTGCAGTCCGCACTAAGAGTATTGGTGCCCGACATGGTCGGCTCTAAAACTATTTCTGCCCTAAATGGACAGCTCTAAACAGTAGTGGCACCCGATCTGTCTGGCTCTCAAAAGTATTGGTGCCCTTCACCTCCGGCACTCAAAATTATTGGCGCCTTCGCCTCCGGCACTCAAAAGTATTGGCATCTTTAGAGTCCAGCTCTCGAAAGTTTTTTCAATGCTGGCACCCTATCTGTCAAGCTATCAAAAGGATTGGCACCCTATGTGGCGGCTCTCAAAAGTACTGGCGCCCTTGACGATCAGCTCTACATGGCCAGCTCTAACAGTGCTAGCATCCTACCTGTCCGGCTCTTGAAAGTATTGGCACCCTGTCCCTGTTTCACCACGGCAAGCACCACTCACATTTTCTTCAGGAAATGTACTGGTCTAGTTATTATTTTTCTTCCACTTTTTTCAGCGCGAAACGAGTCCCGCACCGTTTGTCGGAGACCAATGGGGAAGGTGTCAAATCGATCGGTTTATTGAGGAGAGGTGTGCTATGCCTTTTGGAAGTGAATGGAATGTCAGCATTCCCGGTACGGAAGCTCAAAGTCAGAAAATTTCCCATAGACTTGCATTGAGTTGTGAAAGAATTGGCACCCTACACAGCAAGCTCTAAAAGATTTGCCTCTGTAGAAGTCCGGCTGTACAATGTATTGGCGCCCGATCTGTCCAGCTCTCAGAAGTATTGGCGCCTTATCTGGAAGGCTCTCAACAGTAGTGGCGCCCTATCTGGCCGGTTCTCAAAAGTATTGGCACCCCGCATGGCTGGCTCTATAAAGTATTTTTGCCCTACACGGCCGGCTCTAAAAAGTATAGCTGCACTACAAGTCCGGCTCTCAAAAGTATTGGCGCCCTAGCTGTCTGGCTCTCGTAAGTATTGGCGCCCTACGCATGCGGCTATCAAAAATATTGGTGCCCTTCGCCTCCGGTTCTCAAAATCATTGGCGCCCTTTGGCCCGCCTCTCAAAAGTATTTGCGTGCTTGAAAAGTACTACTATCTTAAAACTGTTGCCACCCTTCACCTCCGGTTCTCAAAATCATCGGCGCCCTTTGGCCCGCCTCTCAAAAGTATTTGCGTGCTTGAAAAGTACTACTATTGTTCTTCGGCAAACTTATTATTATAATGATTATTAGTATGATTATTAGTATTATTATATGACTATAGTTATTCTATTACATTTATTTATTTATTCATTATCATATTATTCATTTACATAGGATTCATTTACATGTGATTCATTTACATGTGATTCATTTATTGATACTAACAAAGACAAGCAAAATTAAAAAGAACAAACAACAAAAAAAAATACAACCCCTTATCAGTAGAACCCCTCATCGTATACCTTATTTTATCAAGTTTAAAAAAAAAACCCATCATGTCCTTTAGCCACTGGGAGATAGATGGGCATTTAGCAGATTTCCAATGCAACAGTAGGGAATGTCTTGCTATAAGGGATGTGAAAGCGATAACTTCTTTTTGTATCAAGCTCAATGGAACTGAGGCATCAGGAATCCCAAATACAGTAATCAATGGGCAAGGCTTTAAATCTTCCCTGAGAATAGTGGACAAGGTGATTATTCTTCCCTGAGAATAGTGGACATGGAGATCAGGGCAGAAGAAAAACATATAGCAAAGATGACAGGGAGAGCCATGGCATTTATCACACTTGACCTCTATGTCTGGATACATCACAGAAAATCTCGACTTGGACAGATGTACTCTGTGTAAAACTTTGAAGTCCAAGACGAGCTCATGAAGTGGTAGACTGTACCCTCCCTATAGCATATTCTCAACACTCCTCAATTATCTGTACTCCTAACTCTGCATCCCTAATTTTGATACTCGCCTCACCACCTAGCGCCAGGATAAAATCATAAATCCTAGAAATCATTTCCCTCCGCTGTGGATTGTTTGAAAAAAGCTTTCCCAAGCCTGTTCAGGAGGCACAGAGGGGAAATTAGGAAAACATCTAGAAACAAAATTCCGAATTTGAAAATAAGAGATGCATCACAGGGAGGTCATAAGTAGATGACAGATTGGCAAAGCTATCAAAGACACCATCGGCATACAGATTTCTTGTTTAATACCCTTGTCATACCACACTGAAAATGTGGAGTATGGAGGAAATAGATGGTTGTTGTCTAAAGGACCCAAAGGGGATGCACCTACAAATCTAAAACGGCATCTAAATTGATACTAAGTCTTAAATGTTTTGAGTACAACTTGATTATCAGTATATATGGAGAGTTTTGTGGGTAGAGAGGAATGAAGTAAAGCAGGTAAAGAGGAATCCCTACAAGAAGATAGTTCCAATTTACACCAAGAAGATCCAGGAGATTTAAATCAATAGCAAAGTTTATATATGTGTGCAGCCCAGTAATAGAACTGCAATAAAGATTTATGAACCCTCAGTGGCTTCCCACCACGAATAAAAATACTAATTATTGTATCCAATGAATCGAAGAATGATTTTGTCAGAAAAAGAGGAACTTTCTGGAACAAGAAAAGAAACTTTGGTAATATATTCATTTTGACGACATTGATCCTGCCAATTAGAGAAAGGGGGAGGTGACCCCAACTCTGAATGTTGGATTTAACCTTTGAGATAAGGGGAGTGAAATTTGCTGATAAACGTTTAGATAAAGAACGTGTCATGATGATACAGTGAGGGAAAAAAGTATTTGATCCTCTGCTAATTTTCTACGTTTGCCCACTGACAAAGAAATGATCAGTCTATAATTTTAATGGTAGATTTATTTGAACAGTGAGAGACAGAATAACAACAACAAAAAAAAAATCCAGAAAAACGCATGTCAAAAATGTTATAAATTGATTTGCATTTTAATGAGGGAAATATGTATTTGACCCCTCTGCAAAACATGACTTAGTATTTGGTGGCAAAACCCTTGTTGGCAATCACAGACGTCAGACGTTTCTTGTAATTGGCCACCAGGTTTGCACACATCTCAGGAGGGATTTTGTCCCACTCCTCTTTACAGATGTTCTCCATGTCATTAAGGTTTCGAGGCTGACGTTTGGCAACTCGAACCTTCAGCTCCCTCCACAGATTTTCTATGGGATTAAGGTCTGGAGACTGGCTAGGCCACTCCGGGACCTTAATGTGCTTCTTCTTGAGCCACTCCTTTGTTGCCTTAGCCATGTGTTTTAGGTCATTGTCATGCTGGAACACCCATCCACGACCCATTTTCAATGCCCTGGCTGAGGGAAGGAGGTTCTCACCCAAGATTTGATGGTACATGGCCCCGTCCATCCTCCCTTTGATGCAGTGAATTTGTCCTGTCCCCTTAGCAGAAAAACACCCCCAAAGCATAATGTTTCCACCTCCATGTTTGACGGTGGGGATGGTGTTCTTGGGGTCATAGGCGCACTTCTCCTCCTCCAAACACGGCGAGTTGAGTTAATGCCAAAGAGCCCCATTTTGGTGTTCTCCCCCCAAAACAAAAACCCCCTTTTGTTTTTCTTTTTTTTCTTTTTTTATTTTCAAAACTAAACCCTTCTTTTTTTTTTTTTTTGCTTGAGCAGGTGGACCTTGCGGGTGCTGCAGGATTTCAGTCCTTCACGGAGTAGTATTACCAATTGTTTACTTGGTGACTATGGTCCCAGCTGCCTTGAGATCATTGACAAGATCCTCCCGTGTAGTTCTGGGCTGATTCCTCACTGTTCTCATGATCATGGCAATTCCACGAGGTGAGATCTTGCATGGAGCCCCAGGCTGAGGGAGATTGACAGTTCTTTTGTGTTTCTTCCATTTGCGAATAATTGCACCAACTGTTGTCACCTTCTCACCAAGCTGCTTGGCAATGGTCTTGTAGCACATTCCAGACTTGTGTAGGTCTACAATCTTGTCCCTGACAGCCTTGGAGAGCTCTTTGGTCTTGGACATGGTGGCGAGTTTGGAATCTGATTGATTGATTGCTTCTGTGGACAGGTGTCTTTTATACAGGTAACAAGCTGAGATTAGGAGCACTCCCTTTAAGAGTGTGCTCCTAATCTCATCTCGTTATTTGTATAAAAGACACCTGGGAGCCAGAAATCTTTCTGATTGAGAGGGAGTCAAATACTTATTTCCCTCATTAAAATGCAAATCAATTTATAACATTTTTGACATGCGTTTTTCTGGATTTTCTTGTTGTTATTCTGTCTCTCACTGTTCAAATAAACCTACCATTAAAATTATAGACTGATAATTTAAGGGATTACATTCTCTAATCAAGATGCCATTACTTTCGCCAAACACCTTTACATCTGCATTAAGCAGAAACAGTGGTCTATAAGAACCAGAGGAGGTTGGATCCTTACTCTCCGTAAGAAGGAGGGCTATAGTGGCTTGTGTCAGCATTGGAGGCAAAGACCTACATTCCAAGGATTCATTGAAAATGACCTAAAGTAGGTTTGAATTCGGTGTTCGATGGAGTAAGACGTGAAGTTTGAGTCTCCTGCTAATTTCGATGAAAAATTTGTATTAATTAGCACTTTTTTTGGTAATATAATATATTTTGACTAATTCTATTTCATTTCCTTATTTGTACTTTTAACATGGTGGTTTGTTAAGATGTCAGGGAAGAACTCGAAAATCGGTGGTAGCATTCAGACAAAACTGAGGTCTAGAGTAGTCTAGAGGTCTAGAGTCCGCACTCAGGCTTGAGTTGCTGGCTTTACTGAGGAAGGACATCGCCGATATTTTTAGGAAGGAGTTCCAGAAGCATCAGATGCACCAGGAGAAGCACCAGGAGAATCTTCAGAAGATATATCTATATATATCTATGTAACTATCCAGCATGACCTGCAGGTCATGAGAACACTGCAGGTTAGTGATAAAGTCGCTACCAATTCCACCATATCAACACTGAAAGATACTGTTGGGGAAATGGGGCACATGTTCCGGTTGCACCGATGATATAGTTCATATGAAGACTACTATCAAGTCTCTGACTGCGACCGTGACTCAATTAGAGAATAAATGTGAGGATTTGGAATCGAGGTCACGGCACAATAACGTTAGGATAGTCGGAGTTCCAGAGGGCCCTGACACCTGTACAACTGCCGCTGTAGCGGCCTTGTTAAAAGGAGGCATTTGGTCTGGAGAAGGAGCTGGACGGTTCTGGACTGGTCCCACTGGACCCTACAGCTGAAGCCCAAGCCAGGTGAATGACCAAGAGCTATTGTGTGCAGATTCCACTATCACAGGGACTGTGTTGATATTTTACGCCGTGCGAGAGAGCTCCAGCAGATTAAAGTGAGGAATCTCCATTTTTCCTGACTACATAGTCAAGATAGCCCGGGCCCAGGCCACGTTTAACGAGGTTCAGCGTCAACTTTGTGATATTGAGGGCGCTCGCTATGGAATACTTCACCCAGCTCGGCTTCGCATTGTATATAACGGTGCCCAGAAGGACTTTATTTAAAAGAGACTATGTTAAACTCTTAATACCGGGGTGAACTGCATCACCTACATAGTTCTTTCTTTCTTTATTTATTTTATTTATTTTTTATTTTATTCTTTATTCTTTTTTGTGGACTCAGCTTTCCAGCTCTACAGAATTCGAATTCTTTTTGAAGATATTGTCGGTGCATTACTTCGTCTACAATTTGTGGACTCACTCCTTTTAAATCTTCTTCTGTATTAATGTGCTTCTCTGTTTTGTCGCTCTGACTGGGTGTCACTATTCCCCCGTACAACACGATTCCGACCTCTTCTGGGTTGACGTCAGGTCTTCGTCTCGCCTCGTCAAGGGTCATGTATGTGATATGTATTTTATGTACATGTTGTTTAGCCATGTTTAGCGCTTATAGAGCGTCCTAGTTTCATGCCATGTTCTAGCTTTAGCTTTAGCTTTAGCCTCAGCCATAACCTTAGTTATAGCCTTAGCAATAGCCTTAACCAAGTGAGCCTAGTTTAGTTTGTTGATTGCTTGTTTTACGTTTCATGTTTCTGTTTGGTTTGCTTTCCCTTCGGTAAATAAAGGTCTCTGTTTGAACTGCATTTGCATCCTGCCTACTTGCCTGCCATCACCCCACGTGACAGATCGAACCGCCTGAACATGGATGCAGCATGTGAACGGAGAGGACGACATACCCGAAGGTCCACGCCAAGTATCCCGGCCTTGGATTCTATGCGTTTCGCACAGAGGACTTTCAAGGACATGCCGGATCGGTTTGACGGCTGCTTTGGTTACCCGGATTTTTTCCTGCTAAATTGCCAAAGCTATTTTTCAAGTCTGTGTGAACCGAAACCTCGGGAGAAAAAGTGGATCCAGTTCATGGTGTCCCGATTTTATGGCCCAGCCCATACGTGGGTGCTGCAAATAGCGGCCATGAGACCCTGGATACTGTAGGACAGCAGGCAGTTCTCTGACCTGTTTCGGAGAGAGTTTGGACCACTAGAGGTTAGCTACAACTTGGATGAGCTATTGGAGGGAGGTAATGTGGCGAATAGTGCGGATCTCCCATTCCATGTGCATTATGAGCAGGCGAGACACCAAGTTGAAGTTAAACCAGACAACCAAGTCCTGACTGACTCAGTCCCAAGCCAAGGTCTATGTCCCTGCCATGTCCCAGGTCCAGGTCCCTGCAACGTCTCAGGTCCAGGCCCCTGCCACATCCCAGGTCTAGGTCCCTGCCACATCCCAGGTCCATGCCCCTGTCCAAGTTAAGTCTCCCTTCCCTGTTCGAGCCATATCCCAAGTCCCTGTCCAGGCCAAACCACAGGTCCAAGTCACAGCCACAGCCATGCCCCAAGTCACAGCCAAGCCCCTGCCTGACCCAATTCTCAGAGTTCCGCTCAAAGCTAAGTTCCAAGTTCATGTTCCAGTCACAGTCACACCTCCAATTCAAGCCCCAGTCACGCCTCCAGTCCATGCTCCAGCCCCACCTCACGTCTAAGCCCTAGCCACAACTCAAGTCCAAGCCGAGGCAGAGTTCCAAGTCCAAGCTCCAGCCAAAGTTCATGTCCAGGACTCAGCTAAATCCAAGTCCCAAGGTTCAATCCAAGCCACACCTTCAGTTCCGGACCTCCAAGTTCAGTCTCAAAACTCTGATTGCAAAGCCCAAGTCAAGTCCCAAGTCTATGATGTTAAGGGCTCATCTGTGGAGTCACAACTACAAGCAACTGCAAGAGGAGACACTCTGGAAACTGTTCTGAGCATACGGCTTTGTCAACTAGAGGATGAACGAAATCGACTAAGGGAGCTCTGGAGGAGGAAAAGGAGAGAAGGAAGAGTGCAGAAAACCAGCTTCACCCCGTTCAGACACAAATGTCAGAATTGGAAAAGAAATTGGAACAGGTGCATGAAATGGGGGCAGAGCTGGAGGATGTGAGGAAACAGAAAGCTCTGGCTGTAGCAGCAAAGAAGAAGCTGGAGCTTGAGCTGTCCGAGTGGGAAGCTCAACTCATCCAAGCCATTAAACCTCGTGATGAAACACAGGGACAGCTGAAGAGAGTACAGACTCATTTATAGGATCAGTGGCGGGATGTGGATGAACTCCGAGCAGCGAGAGATGCTGCACGGAGCAGCGCCGAAGAGTGTGAAATAAAAGTCAAGAGTATGGAGGTGGAAAGTGTGCAATACCATGAGGTTCTGTCTGCAGCTGATCGCAGTCAAAAGCAGGTTCAGCAGGAGAGAAATGAGCTACATAAGGAAGTGACCAGCTGTCACTCCCAGATATTTGCTTTGAACGATGAGAAGCGGTGGTTGGAGGCTCGTATTTCACAGCTGGAGGAGGAACTTGATGAGGAACAGGGCAACATTGAACTCATCAATGACCGATTGAAGAAGGCAAATGCATAAGTGGACACGTTGAGCACCGAGCTAGCGGGTGAGTGCAGCAAGGCCCAGAGGAGTGAGACTGCTCGGCAGCAGCTGAAGAGACAGAATGAGGATCTGACTGCAGAAATGCAGGAGCTGAAAGGCTCGGTCAAATCGAAGTCTCAAGTCCACGACGTCCAAGTCCAGACCCAGTCTCAAGTCTCGGACGCCCAAGTCCAAGCCCAGTCACCGGTGCCTGACCTCCAAGCCATGTCTCTTGTATAGGCCTTGTCTCTTGTCCAAGCCACGTCTCAAGCTCAATCATGTCTCTCATCCAGGCTATGTCTTTCATCCAAGCCACATCTCAAGCTCAAGCCATGTCTCTCGCTCAAGCCATGACTCTCGCTCAAGCCATGTCTCTCATCCAAGCCATGTCTCTAGTCCAAGCCATGTCGTTCGTCCAAGTTATGTCCCAGGTCTCAGCAGGCCAAGTGCAAGTCCTGTCTCGAGCTCCTGACCTCTCGTCCGAGCCAACTGTTCCAGTAAATTTTGCTCAGCAGCCCTGTTCAGCTGAAGACGCCGCTCAGCAGCCCTATTCAGCTGAGGACGCTGCTCAGCAGCCCTGTTCAGCGGAGGAAGCTGCTCAGCAGCCCTGTCCAGCTGAGGACGTCGCTCAGCCTCACTGCTCTGCTGAGGTCGTTGCTCAGTCTCCACGTCCAGCTGAGGATGCCGCTCAGCCTCACTGCTTTGCTGAGGTCGTCGATCAGCCTCCACATCCAGCTGAGGTCGTCGCTCAGCCTCCACGTCCAGCTGAGGTCGTCGCTCAGCCTCCACATCCAGCTGAGGTCGTCGCCCAGCAGTCCCGTCCAGCCGAGGACGTTGCACCGCTCCCAAGCGTTGAGGAGCGCGTCGCTCAGCCTGTCTGCCTGGCTGTAGTCCTTGCTCTGCCTCCCTGATTTGCTAGGGACTTTGCTCTGCTTCTCTCCTCCGCCAAGAACAGCGTGCAGTTTCCTGGCTCTGCCTGGGACATAGAGGGCCGCCAATGAAAGGGGTGGACTCTTGGCACTTCGGGAGGAGTGCCTTTGGGTGGGGGATTTCTGTCACGATTCCCCTGTACAACAGCACGCGTTGAGCGCTGTTGCGCATACGTGGACCTCTTCCGGGTTGACGTCAGGTCTTCGTCTCGCCTCGTCAAGGGTCATAGTTCTTTCGGTCAAGTGTGTTTGGGAATTGCCGGCAGCTGCTAACGGTTGTGGGCTAATGACTGAGAGACCTATATTTATCGTGAGCCGTGCTTGGTACTGCGCAGGTCGATAAACAGTTATAGCGATTTTTGTATATGTTGTTTTGCTATGTTTAGCGCTTATAGAGCATCCTAGTTTCATGCCATGTTCTAGCTTTAGCTTTAGCTTTAACCTTAGCCTCAGCCATAGCCTTAGTTATAGCCTTAGCCAAGTGAGCCTAGCTTAGTTTGTTTATTTATTTATTTATTTCTCAATGAAATATTTGGGAAAGGGAAGGGAGGGGAGAAAAGGTAAATGAATCACATGAATATGAATCACATGAAAATGAATTGCATGTAAATGAATCACATGCATGAATATGAATCACATGAAAATCATATGTAAATGAATCACGTGTAAATTAATCATATGAAAATGAATAAATAAAAAAAGGCAAAGAACATAACCAAAAGTAATGGAGCTAATTTTCCAATAAACGTTTTATAAAATTCAATTGGAAACCTGTCTAGGACAGGAGCTTTGTTAGATTACATAGTTTTAACTGAATTTAGAATTTTTTCAAAAGAGAGTGGGGAGACCAATTGCATGACAGTATTCGAATCAATAACAGGGTTACAAAGGTTTTGATGAAATACATTCACTTTAGTATTTTCTGCATGAAACGTTGGGGTTATGTATGTAACCCTGTTCCCTGAGAACAAGGGAACGAGACGTTGCATTTAGCATAACAGTATGGGAAGCGCCTTGCGTGCGTGACCGGTATCTGAAGCTTGTGTAAAATCATGCCTCTACTTATAGGCCTGCCATGATCAAGTGACGTGGCAATTAAGCGCGTCGCATGATATATATATGGCACCTGTGAACCCCGCCGCCAGCCTCTATTATCTGAAGCGAAGACGCAATTCACAGGCCTGCCCTGGTATGACAATGCTATGCAATGTCTCGTTCCCTTCTCAGGGAACAGGGTTACATACGTAACCCCGATGTTCCCTTTCAAAGGGAACTTCGACGTTGCATTTAGCATAACAGTATGGGAACGGAAATACCCACTCCGTCATACCAAGGGTACGGCCTGTCCAAAAATACCCAAGCCCGAGGGTCACTGCAAGACACTCGAGCCCGGGGTGGAATGAACATCCAGGCTGTAATAACGAATGCACGTGTGTGGCGTAGACCACCCTGCGGCCGCACACACATCGTGCAAGGACACCCCTTTGACAAAGCCTTCGAGGAGGCGCCCGCCCTAGTGGAATGAGCTCTTATGCCTAGAGGCATGGCGAGACCACGCGCCCGTAAGTGATAGAGATTGCTTCCACTATCCAAGTAGAGATGCGCTGTTTTGACACAGCGCGTCACCTCTCGTCGCCACCAAAGCAGACCAGCAGCTGCTTTGACTTACGCCACTGGCCGGAGCGGTGGACGTAAGTGCAGAGGGCCCTTACGGACACAGCAGGTGCAACCTCTTCTGTTCCGGTGTGAGGAACAGAGGAGGGCAGAAAGCCTGCAACACCACGGGGTGGGCAGCCGATGTAGGCACTTTAGGAATATAATCCGGCCTAGGGTACAGGAAGGCCTTGGCGCACTCCGGGGCGAAGTCAAGGCGGGGGGTTGGGGAGGGGGGGGTCAACCGGAGAGCTTGTAGATCCGCACTCGCTTGAGAGATGTCAGGGCCAGTAGAAGAGCTACCTTTAGAGTCAGAAGCTTCTCGGAGGCTGACTTCAAGGGCTCGGCTGGGCCTCCCACAGACCTTCCAAGACCACAGAAAGGTCCCAAGAAGGTACTCGCGGCCTGCAGATGGGCCTCAACCGTCTGACACCATGCATGAACCTCGAAGTTAGAGGATGCTTCCCCACAGACGCTCCATTAACAGGGGCATGGCTGGCCGAAATGGTGGCCACATAAACCCCGATTGTAGAAGGAGCCAACCCTGCTGAAAAACGTTCTTGCAGAAACTCCAGGACTGTAGCCACTGCGCAGTTCACTGGGTCTAACTGACGTTCTTCACACCACAAGACAAGAAGCCGCCACTTGAGCGCATACAATTTCCTTGTGGATGGTGCTCTAGCGTTTAAAATGGTCTCTACAACCTCAGTTGTGAGACCAGAATCTATGAGCTGGTGCCCCTCAGGGGCCAGACCTACAGTTTCCATAGTTCTGGCCGAGGGTGATAGATCAGCCCTCCGGCTTGAGACAGTAGGTCCCTGTGGATGGGAATCTCCCAAGGAGTGCCGTCGAGAACCAAATTCCGAGAACCAAATTCGAGCTGGCCAAAAAGGTGCTACTAGCAGCAGACGTAGACGGTCTTGGCGAACTCTCTCTAGAACTTGTGGGAGCAGAGCAATCGGGGGGAAAGCATATAGACGTGATCTCGGCCACGTGTGCACCACGGCGTCCAGTCCCAATGGGGCAGGAGGAGTGAGGGCGAACCACAGCGGGCAGTGTGTTGTCTCCTCGGAAGCAAACACATCCACTTCGCTCGTCCAAACCTCCGCCATATGGACTCCAAAACTTGTGGATGGAGCCTCCACCCCCCCGGGCCTCAGCCCCTGCCTCGACAGGATGTCTGCCCCCACATTCCGACTGCCCGGAATGTACATTGCACTTACTGACAAGAACTTCCCCTCCGCCCAGAGGATGATTATTTGAGCCTGCCTGAACAGGGGGCATGAACGTAACCCTCCCTGGTGGTTGATATACGAGACCACAGCTGTGTTGTCTGACACAACTAGCACACTGTGACCTCTCAACTGAGGGAGAAAGAATTTCAGTGCTAGGAATACGCCCCGCATCTCTAGGGCGTATTTGCCGCACTTCAGATAAGGGCCGCTCCAAAGACCGTGAGCTGGACAGCCATTTAAGACTGCGCCCCAGCCTGTGAGGGACGCGTCTGTCATTACCGTCTTGCGGTAAGGGGACGCCCCTAGAGTGTGACCCAAGGCTAGGAACTGCGGGCACCTCCAAACACTCAGAGCATGTAAGCATTGCCGCGTGACTGATTACTCTCAGCGGTTTCATCCTCGGATGAAACCCCCGACTTTTCAGCCACCACTGAAACGGTCTCATGTGCAATAGGTCCAACGGTATGACGTTGGCTGCTGCTGCCATAAGGCCCAACAGCCTCTCGTAAAAGCTGGAGGGGTTGCCCAGACCCCGCTTTATCTTGCTCAAAGTTGATAGGATCGATTATACGCGTGTTGGGGATAGAAACGCCTTCATCATAGTAGAATCCCATATGACCCCTAGAAAAGTTGTCCTCTGCACTGGGGAAAGCATACTTTTCTTGAGGTTCAACCTGAGTCCCAAGCTCCTCATGTGGGCGAGAACAACATCTCGATGTTGAAACGCCTGTTCCCTGGATCGTGCCAGAATTAACCAGTCGTCCAGGTAGTTTAGTACACGGATGCCCTGGAGTCGCAAGGGAGCCAGAGCAGCATCCATGCACTTTGTGAATGTGCGAGGGGATAAAGCCAGCCCGAAAGGAAGAATCCGAAATTGGTATGTGTTTTCTCCAAACGCAAACCTCAAGAACTTCCTGTGACTGGGCGATATTCCTATGTGGAAATATGCGTCTTTCAGATCTATCGTCACAAACCAGTCCTCGGACTGAATCTGTGGCACGATAAGTTTGAGCGTCAGCATCTTGAACCTGTATGTCCGAAGAGTACGGTTCAGATGACGCATACTCCCATCTTTTTTGCGGACCAGGAAATAACGGCTGTAAAAACCTCCCTCCCTTAGAGAACGGGGTACACGTTCTATGGCCCCTTTGTCCAAAAGGGAGCTTATTTCCTTTGTTAACATTGGGCTCTGCTCTGTGCTGACAAATGTCGTGAGCACACCACTGAACCGGGGGGGTCGAGCTCTGAACTGGACCCGGTAACCCTTTTCTATGGTAGACAGAACCCATGGGGACACATTTGGCAGTAGTTTCCATGCTGCCAAATGGTCCATCAGTGATGTCAGCTTTTCCACATTTTGTTGGAGGGAAAGCATCAGATTTCCGCCGCCCTGTGACAGCTCGCTGACCAGAGAAGGCTGGAAATGTGGGACGGCCTCGGCCAGGGCAGGCCCTACAGTAGCACTGGGGGCTGGATGTCCCGGCCGCCTCATGTCCCCTGATATGTCCCTCTGTGACCCATCAGGATCGTTCCTTCCGTGCCTGCCTTGCCTTTATGATCATTCTCAGATCAGGCCTCCCAGCAGGCTGTGGCTGTGGCCGACCGGTCACACTGGCTTTCTGCGGGGGGAGGCGGGCCGCCACACTCGTCTTCTGCATCTCCCTCGCGCCAACACTGGCCCAGGCTCCACTCATGGAGGCCCGTGCGAACTCGACACGACGGGGAAGGAACCGGCTGAACGCCGCCGTTTGCTGTCTTGCGTCGCGAAACCTGTCGGAGATGGCATTGATTGCACCACCAAACAGGCCGGAAGGCTCAACAGGGGCGTTCAGCAAGGAGACCCTATCTTTGTCCCCCATCCCTGACAGGTTGAGCCATAGGTGCCTCTCCGCCACAACCAGGCTACCCATTGAACAGCCGATATGACGAGCCGTTTGTTTGGTCGCCCGAAGAGATAAATCTGTGGCGCGGCGCAGCTCTGCCACTGCCTCTGGCCCAATTCCCTCACCAGTATCCAGCTCACTCAGCAGGTCTGCCTGGTAGACCTGCAACACTGCCATTGTATGCAGGGACCCACATGCAAGACCCGCTGCCGCATAGGCTTTGCCCACCAACCCCGAAGTGACTTTACACGGTTTAGACGGTAAGGTTGACCTCCATAAATTACCCGCCGTAGATGGAGAGAGGTGGCTCGCAAGCGCCTCCTCCACCTTTGCCATCACCGCATAGCCGTGCTGCGCACCCCCCACGATGGCTGAGTAATCAGACTTTGCGGGGTTATAAACACGGGTAGTGTAAGGTTTTCTCCAGAAGCGTGAAATCTCATCATGCACTTCTGGGGAAAAAGGGGAGTTTTCTGTAGTGTGAGGGAGCTTTGTGTTTATTTTCACTGGAGAGGAAACGCTCATCCAGCCTGCTATGAGCCACTTCCTCTTCCCCAGGCCAGTCTAGATTCAACTTCTGGACCGCCCTAGTGATCACCTCAAGCAGCTCTTTATATGCCTGAGAGCTGCTGTCAGTTATTGGTGAAATGGCGCCCTCTACCGCCTTCTCAGGGTCAGCGAGGGTGTTTTGGCTTTGCATAGGGGAAGGAGGAGTCGCAACACGAGCTCCAAAGTCAGGTGGAGAGCCGGACCCGGAAGACAGAGCAAGAGATAGAGCTGCGCTCGTCTCTGGCTCCTCTTCCAAATCCATACACGAACCCCAGGACCTGAGACGGCTGGCTGCCTCGACAGCGGCTGGCCCAGACCCACGAGGCTCTGAAACCCAACTCCCATCAGGTGAGAAGAGAGCGAGCCGAGAGCGTAGTTGCCTAATCGTGAAACGTTCACAATGCTGACAGTCAGACCCCTCGAGGGCTGCTGTAGCATGCGCTACGCCCAAACACTTCACGCAGAAAGCGTGTCCGTCTCCTCCCGTGATGAAATGTGGGCAAGGCGTAACACACTCTCTAAACTTTCCCTCGCTCATTTTTTGCTCTTTCCTTTACTTTTCTTAAAAGGGGATAGAAAAGTTGAGAGATTTTGAGAAATACTGAGGAGAAGTGAAGCGTTTCTTTTCTTTACCACAAACCACAGACATGCAGTCTCGCTGAAGATAATAAGGCTGGCGGCGGGGTTCACAGGTGCCATATATATATCATGCAACGCGCTTAATTGCCACGTCACCTGATCATGGCAGGCCTATAAGTAGAGGCATGATTTTACACAAGCTTTGGATACCGGTTACGCGGGCAAGGCGCTTCCCATACTGTTATGCTAAATGCAACATCGAAGTTCCCTTTGAAAGGGAATTCCCTTTGAAAGAATTTATAAAGCGAAGAGTAAAACAATTTAAAAGTAGCATTAATTTCCATGGGATCTGTAGTGACATTTTTATACATGTTTTTAATACTAGGTATGAGATGGGAAGTGGCCTGTCGCCATAGCCGATATGCCAAGTAAATGACTCGGCTTGTCGCCATGTTCATAATATGAACCACGAGTACGTAACAGCAAGAGTTTTTAGTTAAAATAAGATTAAATTCTGCCTATAGGTCGAGACACTGTTTAAGAAGTTCTGGAGAGGGTTTCAATGCATATCTCTGATCGAGGTAAATGATCGCAAATGTAAGTTCATTAACCCTAGCACTGCGCTTTTTATTACAGAGAGCGGAGTAAGAAAGAATCTGCCCTCTGATAAAGGATTTAAGTGTCTCCCATAACAATGAATAAGAGGTGGAGTCATTCTAATTGAAGAAAAGAAAGTCATCAATAGAATTGGAAATGAACTCAAAGAATTCACTCTCTGTCAAAAGAAGAGAATTTAATCTCCAAGGTGGTGGGCTACTTTTATAACTAGAAAGATGAATATCTAATTGTAGAAGCGCGTGATTAGAAATTTCAATACCCAGATAGTCAGAAGAAACTACATAAGAATCAAGCGTGCTGTCTATAAAAAATAATAAATCCTTGAATAGGAATGATGCACCTGGGAGAAGAAAGAAAACTTTTTAAGAGAGGGGTTACTGGATCTCCAGATTGATTCAGAGAACGGTGATTAGACCGATCTAAGTTTGCTATGCTGGGATCCATATTACTATTAACCATTTAAATAAAGTAAACCATAGGGATATAAATAGCCAATTATTGCCGGAGTGGGACTACCTCCCCCAACAATCCCCCAAACACACACACACACACACCCAAAGTCTCCATAAAACAAAGGAGACAACAGTGTATCCCACAATGACCAAAAGTTGTTCACAATGTGAAAACAACTCGGAGAGTAAGCTGAACTAACCAACAAAATTACCAAGACAAAAAGTTCCAATAAGAGAAACGGCCCCTACTGACTTCAAATCTGATAAACAGTCTGCACACAATAACAAATATAATGTCCTTAACTTTTAAAGACTTGTAACAAATAATATAACAGTGTAGCATGTAAAGCTGAGGGAAAAAACACAAATAAAATTAAATAAACAGAAACTTTAACCCAGTCAGAGCCTCAAAATAGAGAACCACATTAATACAGAAGTAGATTTAAGAGGAGTGAATCCACAAAATCTAGGAGAAGTAATGCAACGACAATATCTTCAATAAAAATCCGAATAAAGAAGAGCTGGAAAGCCAAGTGCGAAAAATAAAAATAAATAAAAATAAAAGGAGGGCAAAAAAGACGCCGATGTGTAGGTGATGCAGTTCACAATGATATCAAGAGTTTAACGTAATCTCCTGCTTCCTTCGCTGAAATAAAGTTCTGAACACCGTTATATGTAATGTGAAGACGAGCTGGGTGAAGGAAAGGAAAAGAAAGTTCATTATGCTTAACATGAAGTCTGTTTGTTGAACTAGTCCACTGTTCACCAAAGGAGACCTGAGTGCAAAACTGCATGTGGTAATTGCAGTCAGCCATAGTAGCAACCGTAATACCAGCAACCACAGCAAGAATGTCCACGTGGAATTGAGGTCCAAAACCATTTCCATGGTACTACACGTGGTACCATCCTAAGAAATCTCCATGATGTAGCCTCCAGTTGATGGGCGCTTCATCCAGAGGTAGGGCATCAGGATGGATCAGGCACATACAGAGAGCAGAAAGGGTCAGGATCACTGGTATCTCCATGAAAGCATGTGTGGCTCAACAGAAGGAGAGAGGGAGATGCAGGTAAAGAGAGCAAGAGATTGTTATGCATGCTTACTATCCCATGATGGATAAGACTGGGTACTTTGCGTAAAGAAAGTATATTCATGGAAAGCTTTGGTAATTAGTAATATGTTTTCTGCTTAGAATTAAACACTTTTATTTTTCAGAGTCCTAAGCACTAATTGGAAGGCTGTTCCATAAGTGTCGAGCTTTGTAAGAGAAAGCTCTTCCCCCTGCTGTAGACTTCACTATTTGAGGTACCAATAAATAGTCTGCACCTTTTGATCTAAGTAGTTGTGGTGGATCATAGAAGACCAACATTCCGCTTAGGTACTGTGGTGCAAGTCTGTATAGTGCTTTGTAGGTTAGTATTTTATAATCAATGTGAAATTTTACTTGGAGTCAATGCAGTGTGGATAAAATCCGGATGATGTGGCCATACTTTCTGGTTCTAGTAAGGACTCTTGCAGCTGCATTCTGGACTAACTGGAGTTTGTTTATGCACTTACATTACTTGAACATCCAGACAACAAAAGCATTACAATAATCTAGCCTCGCAAAACAGAAACAGAAAGGGCATCCAGAACAACTGTGTAATCAGAGAGCTTACTTCTAAATACATGTGGTCCTAGTAAAAGTATTTCTGTCTTGTACAAATAATAAGGTAATAAGTGAAGTTAATAAGAATCCACTGTTATATGGTTTTGCTGAAACATACAACTGTGCATCATCAGTATAACAGTGGAAGCTAATTCAATCGTTATGAATAATTTGACCAGATGTAGCATATATATATATATATATATATATATATATATATATATATATATATATATATATATATATATATATATATATATATATATATATAAAGTAAAAAGCAGTGGGCCTAAAACAGAACCTTCTGGAACAACAAATTTAACCTCGGTATGGATGGAGAGCCACCATTTACATCTACGAACTGATAGCAATCAGTCAAATAAGACCTGATCCAGGAGAAGGCTGTTCCTATAATGCCAACAACGTCTTCTAGTCTATCAAGGAGAATAGTATGATCTATAATATCAAAAGCTGCACTAAGATCAAGTAACACAAGCAAGGAGACACAACCTTGATAGGAGGCCAATATTAGGTTGTTTATTACTTTAAGCAGTGCTGTCTCTGTACTATGATTAGCCTAAATCCTGAGTGATACATTTCATGAATGATATTCCTATGTAGCTATGAGCAAAGCTACTGTGCTACAACCTTTTCTAAGATCTTGGAGATAAAGGGGAGATTTGATATTGGCCTGTAGCTGGACAATTGACAGTGGTCTAGGTCTGGTTTTTAATCAGGGGTTTGATAACTGCTAGTTTAAATGATTTAGGTACATAGCAAAAGGTAATAATTGATTCTAGTAAAAGTACTTCTGTCTTGTCAGAATTAAGTAAAAGGAAGTTAATAAGCATCCAATGTATAATGTTCTTTACACATTCTTCAACTTTATGCAGGTTTTTGTTTTATATTTATATATTTATTTATTTATTTTTACAAATGAACAGTGTCATAAACAGAGCTGTGGTGGTGTTTCTCCCTGTGATAAAAGAAATAAGTGACTACAGCTCAGATCAGATTCTCTACTCGGACTGCGGCTGCTCCGAAGACCATACAGACTTCATTTACAGCGCTATACAAATAAAATTGAATTGAATTGAATAGATCAGAGTACATAGAGTACATGTACATACAGAGTACATGTACATACAGAGTACATACAGAGTACATGTACTCTGATCTATTCAATTCAATTTTATTTGTATAGCGCTTTTTACAACAAGCTTTTAAAGCAGCTTTACAGAAATATAAATTCTAACATCTGTATAACCAAAATTTGTTCTGTGCCATGACACAAAGTTAGCCATTTTAGTTAAACCAAGGGAAAAAAAAGAAAGAAAACTGGTGGTTTTGCAATGCCAATAAATAGAGGTGATCACTCAAAAAAAATTCAATAATGAAGATTGAAAACGGTCGAGCAAATTGCATTGGACCGCATGAGATGAAATTACCCCATACCCACTGGTCATGTAGCATCATGCACTGGCAGCATACCTTCATTGATAAATAGCTAAATACAAATATAAATACAAATAGATGCGTAAATAGCTACATACAAAAAAGCATAATAAAATCAAATAACTTGTACATTATATATCCAAAACTATGTGGACACCTAACGATGACACCCATATGTGGGGCTTCCCGAAACTGTTGCCAGAAAGTTGTAAGCAAAGACTTGTTTAGAATGTCTTTGTATGCAGCAGCATTAAGATTTACCTTCACTGGAATTACAGGGCCCAAACCTGTTTAACATGCACAAAGCAAGGTCCATGAAGAGATGGTTTGCCAAGGCAGATGTTTAAGAACTCAAGTGGCCTAAGCCCTGAACACCTTTGTGATGAATGCTAGTGTGGCTGAAGGAGCAGAAATCCCCACAGCCACATTCTAAAATTTAGTGAAAAGCTTTCCCAGAAAAGTGGAGGCTGTTTAATATTTATTTAATATTTAGCTATAGTCTGGCAAATGTAAAAGCATAAAAAGTATTTTTTCTACAAAGATTTTCTAGAATATCATTGTAAAAGTTATGTATAACTTATTTATGCCTCAATGCAATCTGAAAAGTTACACATAACTAAAAGCAGATTAAGATTAAAATGCAAGTTTTACCAAATTAAAAAAATTAAAACAGTACTGAGTTTGTAACTTAAATTTCTATATAAATAATGTACCAATAATCCTTGTTAATTCAATGAAATATGTTTGTTATGCCAAGGGAAAATGCTGTTAATTGTAAGTTTATGATACTCAGTAACTGTTTGTCAACTAGTTGTTTGGGAAATTCAGGCAAAGTAATATTTTTGGTAATGACTGCTTAGTGTTATCTGAATTGATATGTTATACACTGTATGGCCAAAGGTTTGTGGACACCTGACCATCACACTCATATTTGGGTTTCCCCAAACTGTTGCCTCAAAGTTGGAAGTACACAATTGTGTTCTTTGCATTGAGGTTTCTGTTTACTAGAATTAAGAGGCCTAGCCCAAAGAAAGCGAGAAAAGCTTTTTGCAGAAAGTGAGGTCCATGATGACATGGTTTCCCAAGTTGGAGTGGAAGAACTCAAGTAGCCTGCACAAAGCCTTTACTTCAACCCCACTAAACACCTTTGAGATGAACTGTGCCCCAGGTCGCAACATCAGTGCTTGACCTGTCTAATGCCTTGTGGCTGAATGTGAAAATCCCCACAACCATGCTCCAAAGTCTAGTGAAAAGTCTTCCCAGAAGAGTGATAGGTAGAATAAAAGCAAACTGGGCACTAAATCTGGAATTGGATGCTCAAAAAAACACGTGTGTGTGATGCTCAGGTGTCCAAAAACTTTTGGCCATACAATGTATCAAATAATCACTAAGCAGTCATTACCAAGAAGATTCTTTGCCTGAATTTCCCAGGGTAGCAGCTGATTCGTCTCTGTATCTGTGGCCAACAGAATGGAGTGATTTCGCTTATTGACTGCACATTGATTGAGGACCCTGAAAACACGGATGATGAGCGTAAGTATTAGAGCCTTTGATTTTCATCTACTCTTACAGGAAATATGGCATCTGTTACCGAACAATGGACTGAGAGCCATTATTATACTGAGTAAAGCACCAGGGAATTTAAGGCTGTCTTGGCAAAAAAAAAAAATGTCAGAATACTCCATTTCCAGTACATCTGCCCAACGGAGTGACTGGGCTAATCCACAATGTATCTATTTTTTGCACACTCAACACTGAGGGACATGAAAGGGCATGCATATTGGCTTAAGTGACAGATGTCTACCTAATGGTACAGGCTGCGTTAATTTGCCCATTCATTAATGCAGCATACAGCCGTAATATAAAATATCTGACCTGCGGTGCGGGTTGGAAAACGTGTGATACTCTGGCAAGTGTAAATTGTATTGATCATACTGTGACACAAATGCTTTTAAGCATTAATGAGATACTACAGTAAGGACTCCAAGCTGACTGGAGCCATAGCACTGGAGTGTGGTAAACATTAGCAGATTGTGGGGACTTGAACTGGGTCTTCAATGGTCATGAAACACCACGGCAGGATATCAGATTAAATGCATCATACACAGGGTACGCTTGCCCATTACAGCGCTAGGATAAGCATATAACACAATATTCACATAATAAAGACAAATATGAACTTAGTCATTTATACACATTCACTTTGTCTGAAATAGCTGAAAAATGTAGCGGAATAATGGCGGAGCACTTCTGGTGTAAACTGAATAGTAGCGCATAGGCTGTCAAAAAATAAAAGCCTCACAACATACTAATGTCATAATAAAGTAACTATGGCAAGGTACATACAAACACTCACAGGGAATTTAGTACAGCCACCCTAGAGTAGCATTGCTAATATATAGAAATGTAAATTCCTTAGAGTCCTTAAGGTCAGTGTCCAGAAGTGCTGGAAGTTGGATGAGCTTAGTCACAGGTCATATACAGTATCTCACAAAAGTGAATACACCCCTCACATTTTTGTAAATATTTGATTACATCCTTTCATATAACAACACTGAAGATATTATGCTATGCTACAATGTAAAGTAGTGAGTGTATAGCTTGTGTAAAAGTGTAAATTTGGTGTCCCCTCAAAATAACACACAGCCATTAATATCTAAACTGCTGGCAACAAAAGAGATTACACCCCTAAATGAAAATGTCCAAATTTGGCCTAATTATCCATTTTCCCTCCCCAGTGTCATGTCTTGTTAGTATTACAAGGTCTCAGGTGTGAATGGGGAGCAGGTGTGTTAAATTTGGTGCCATTGCTCTCACACTCCCTCATACTGGTCACTGGAAGTTCAACATGGCACCTCATGGCAAAGAACTCTCTGAGGATCTGAAAAAAGAGAATTGTTGCTCTACATAAAGATGGCCTAGACTATAAGAAGATTGCCAAGACCCTGACAGTGAGCTGCAGCATTTTGGCCAAGACCATACAAGCGGTTTAACAAGACAGGTTCCTCTCAGAACAGGCCTCACCATGGTCGACCAAAGAAGTTGAGTACACATGCTCAGCGTCATATCCAGAGGTTGTCTTTGGGAAATAGACATATGCGTGCTGCCAGCAGTGCTGCAGAGGTTGAAGTTGTAGGGGGTCAGCCTGTCAGTGCTCAGACCATACGCCGCACACTGCATCAAATTGGTCTGCATGGCTGTCGTCCCAGAAGGAAGCCTCTTCTAAAGATGATGCACAAGAAAGCCCGCAAACAGTTTGCTGAAGCCTCGCAGATGAGATCAAGATAAACTTATTTGATTCAGATGGTGTCAAGCATGTGTGGCGGCAACCAGTTGAAGAGTACAAAGATAAGTGTGTCTTGCCTACAGTCAAGCTTGGTGGTGGGAGTGTCATGATCTGGGGCTGCATGAGTGCTGCTGACACTGGGGAGCTACAGTTCATTGAGGGAACCATAAATGCCAACATGTACTGTGACATACTGAAGCAGAGCAAGATCCCCTCATTCAGAGACTGGGCCGCAGGACAGTATTCCAACATGATAACGACCCCAAACACACCTCCAAGTTGACCACTGCCTTGCTAAAGAAGCTGAGGGTGAAGTTGATGGACTGGCCAAGCATGTCTACAGACTTAAACCCTATTGAGCAACTGTGGGGCATCCTCAAATGAAAGGTGGTCTCTAACATCCACCAGCTCTGTGATGTCATCATGAAGGAATGGAAGAGGACTCCAGTGGCAACATGTGAAGCTCTGGTGAACTCCATGGCCAAAAAGGTTAAGGCAGTGCTGGAAAATACTGTTGGCCACACAAAATATTGACACTTTGGGACAAATTTGGACATTTTCCCTTAGTTTTTTTGTTGCTAGTGGTTTAGACATTAATGGCTGTGTGTTGAGTTATTTTGAGGGGACATCAAATGTACACTGTTATACAAGCTGTACACTCACTACTTTGTAGCAAAGTGTCACTTCTTCAGTGTTGTCACATGAAAAGTTATAATTAAATATTTACAAAAATGTGAGGAGTGTACTCATTTTTGTGAGATACTGTATATAGGCAGTCATTCACCATGACCTTTGCTGATCAAATGTGATCATCATCATCACTAGGAATTAACTCCATAACTCGTCCTACCACCCATAGAGCTCAGGGCAATTGCGGGTCATCTATTATCACTACCGCATTCTTGGACAAGTCCTGAGTTTCTCTCTTCCACCATTGGTGAGACTGAAGGTCAGGTAGGTAATGTCGGGTGTAATGGGACCAGAATTGATCAACAATGGTCTAAGGACAACCTCATCTTTGGTGAGTGGCTCCAGAGTGTAGATCACTTGGGGAAGAGACACGTCTTGCCTCACCATCAAGAGCATATTAAGGGTGACTGGATCGGAGTCTGCTACATTAGACAAGAAGTACCCTAGAGGCTTGCTATGCAGAATTACCATCACTTCTACCAACACAGTGTGTAGGACGTCCTCGGGAATTATCTGACTTCTCACAACAACTTGCAGACTGGCTTTGATCTTACATTCCCAATCACCACCAAAGTGTGGTGCAGCAGGGAGTTCATTCTGAATACAATCTGGTAGTCAGCCAGCTGCTCTCATAACTGTGGCTCCATTTCCTGGAAAGCCTCTCATAACTCTGTCTTAGCACCATGGAAATTGGTTCCCTGGTCCTAGAAGATCTCAGAGGGGGTTCCTTGCCAGGCTATGAAATGTCTCAAGGCAAGCAGAAAGGCATCTGTGTCGATGCTGTTGAGGACCTCAAGGTGTGTACAGTGGGTGGTCAAACATTTGAAATGACATCCCATTGCTAATCTGAACGATGGCCAACTTTCACTGTGAAGGGCTTGAAACAGTTGACTCCCATCAAAAAGAATGGCAGGTGGAATAGTCGTAGTGAAGTCGAGTCGTAGTCAAGTTTAGACCATCTCTAAAGACTTTTAGATTCCACCAATCAATAGTCATACAGATTGTGTACAAATGGAGGAAATTCAAGGTTGAACAGAAAAGATCACTCATAAAGCAAGACATGCAAAACATCATAAGGTCACCCAGGGAAACCTCTAAGCAACTAAAGACCTCTCTCACCTTGGCTAATGTTAATGTTCATGAGTCCACCATCAGGAGAACACTGAGCAACAATGGTGTGCATGGCTGCAAGGAAAAAACACTGCTCTCCAAAAAGTCTGTCTGCAGTTTGCTAAAGGTTTTGGACAAGCCAGAAGGGTATTGGAAAAATATTTTGTGGATGGATAAGACGAAAATAGAACGTTTTGGTTTAAAGGAGAAGTAATATATTTGGATAAAGGAAAACATTGCATACCAGCATAAGAATCTTATCCCATTTGTAAAACATGGTGGTGGTACTATCATGGTTTAGGCCAGTTTTGCTGTATCTGGCTCAGTATCACTTGCCATCATTGATGGACCAATGAATTCTGTATACCAGTGAAATATAAAGGAAAATGTCAAGACATCTGTTCATGAACTGAATCTCAAGAGAATGTGGGTCATGCAGCACTCAAGTTTTTCTACCAAAGAATGGTTAAAGAAGAATAAAGTTAATGTTTTGGAATGGCCAAGTCAAAGTCCTGACCTCAATCCAATAGGAATGTTGTGGAAGGACCTGAAGCAAGCAGTTCATTGAGGAAACATACCATTGAGTTTAAGCTGTTCTGTACTGAGATGTGAGCTAAAATTCCCCCAAGCTGATGTGTAGAACTGATCAACAGTTATTTGAAACATTGAGGTGCAGTTATTGCTGCAGGGGGTCACACCAGATACAGAAAGCAAAGGTTCACATACTTTTGCCACTCACAGATATGGAATATTGGTTAATGTTCCTCAATAAGTAAATGACCAAGTATAACATTTTTGTCTTTTGTTTAATTGGGTTCTCTTTATCTACCTTTATGACTTATGTGAACCTCTGATGTTCCCAAACCATGATACTACCACCAACACGTTTCATGAATGGGATAAGGTTCTTATGCTGGAATGCAGTGTTTTCTTTATCCAAATATAATCTCATTTAAACAAAAAATTTCCATTTTAATCTCATCCATCCACAAAATATGTTTACAGGTTATATTTATGCAGGTCATACTTGTGCAGAAATTTAGAACATTCTAAAGGGCTCATAGACTTTCAAGCACCACTGTATCTGACCCTGGGTGGAGGAGACGCTCAATGACATCTGCAGTGAGGAGCTTAGAAACTACTTGGGGAGGGTTTGGCACTACTGGGTGGATCCCTGTATGACTTGCACTTTCTAACTTCCAGAGCCATCCACCCTCTCAGATAAGGCCTCAATCTCCGGCAGAAGCAAGTCCAGATGGCTGGAGGGGGACACTAATTTCCCTACCTGCAAGGACTTTAAATTGTCTGGAAAGAACTCCATTTGGGACTGACTCAGTACGAGTGCCTCCGCACCTCGGTAGTCAGGGTGACTGTGTCTTGAATGGCCGTCCCGTGAAGAGACTTGAAAGTAGCATTCAGTAATGGTTTCCAGGATTTATACTGAGATATACCAGGAATGTGTGAACCCTTGTAATCAATAGTTAGACAACAGAAGACTGGTTTCCTTGTATCTGCTATGTTGTCTGGCTCTGCCACTGTGGGAGTAGCTGGCCACTTGACTGGTGGACACAGAAGTAAAGGAGGACCTTGACTCCATCTACTGGATTATGCCAGCTCAATGAGTGTCTTTCCCCTGGTAATGTCATCAGCAAGGTTACTGGTAGAAACCATGTATCTCCAAGAATGTGGCTCAATTTATTCTTGGATCTCCACAACTCTTGGACCAACAAAGACCCTGTACCTGCATGACTGAGTATTTCCAGGTCAGAACTGTAGTGGAATCTGAGCAGAATTTGGTAGTCTCTATTATGATAGTCAACTCTTGTAGAAGAAGCCTACCAAGCTGAGCACCTGAAAAAAGCTGTGCAGAGGTCCAATTGTGGCTTCGTTAATTAATGCTTAGGGGCAATTCAGGATCGGGTCATGACAAATAAGGTATGGATCTTGCCATGCTGCCTGATGACCACGTAGGTCACTGATCTGTAGGCCATCTCAGACATGTCACAGAATACACGAAGACTGAAATTTGATGTCTTTTCCTGGAAATTGAAGGGTATGTAATATCGAGGTAACTCAACCTTGGTGAGATAAGGCAGGTCACTCTCCACAGAACTTTCCACTTCTCTGGGAGGTCAGCTGGAAGATCTCAACTTCTAGGTTTGGTCCAGAGTTTTTATACTAAAGCATTAGCCCAAGTGGTGAAGGGAATGATGAACTTCAGGGGGTCATATTAGGAGTCCAATATCTTATAAATGTATCTCATAATCGGAGGATGCTCCTCTGACAAGTGGTGTCTGTAGCTGAGTCAGATTGTCAGTACAGCTTCACATCAGGCCCAGAGTCAGCTCCTGAGGGTTGGTGTGGTTTTGCTACAACCATAACTCAATGCTGTCTGAACGGCCATCAGAAGTTAGATGTTCAGTAGCTGAAGAGACATTACTTGCCTACTGATGTATCTTGAAGCCTCCTAATGCCAGGAGAGATCTCATCTTGTTGATTTACTCCCTTACTCTTTCGCAGTGAGAAAACTTTCCATACAATTGTCTACATAGAAGCTCTGTTCTATGGAGTGCAACACCTCCTCATTCCCTGGCTGCTGGTCTCAGATATACCACTGTAGGACAAAAGCTGAGCAGCTTGGTCTTCAGGTTGTCCCGAATGGCTAAACCTGCCAGTCATAAATGTTCAGTAGGTCCTCTATCTGTATGTTCTTATAGATAAACCTCAGAAGGGGCATGTCTTCAGGCAGAAGTATAACTTTGTGGAACATAGATAGATTGAAGATGAATGTGAGGTCATTACTCTCTCCTGCCTTTGACTGAAGGGAGAGCTGGAAGTTAACTGGCTGTTCCTCAAGATGTGCAACATTGTAATGAATTTTACGAAGGGCCATAGTCTCTTTCCTTCCCTTTATTCATAGCTGCAGAACTGCTGCTGGAAGGATAATGTTCTGTTCGGTACCATTGTCAGTATAGCATAGGTCGGTACAGACTTTCTGCTGTTCCTCATTAATAGTGGGTAGATATCCAGGAAGAATAGTCTTGTAGGACTGGTTGGTGTCAGATATTTGCGGTTATGCGGTGTCGAGACTAACATGATGCTGGAACCCTGTTGAGCAATGCAATGCAGAACTCTGAGGTGTATGTTGCCACATTCATCACAGGTCTTCTTGAGTATGCACTCATCACACTTGTGGCTAGTGCATCTGCATTTCCAGCATCTATAGTTATCCCTTTTTCAGTGCTCTGGATCCATCTGCTCTGGTAGGGACACATTGATCACACTGCACTGTGACCAGCAATGCTCCTGGCTGCAGCAAAAGAGGCACAAAAGATTAGTCCTCTTAAACATTCTTGGAGCACATTCGTGGAGACTGTGGGCTGTTCACCACCATGGTAGACAGCTGTGGGCTGGGTTCGAGGCTTGGTGGCAAGTTCACATTCTTTATTCAGAGTTGGGGCTTTCTCCACCTGGTACAGTTGGAAGATCTTGAAAAACAGGAGCTGATCTTCAGCTTTGACCTTTAACAATGTCAGCAAAGTCATGCAGATTGTATGAATTGAGGCAGTCAGTATGCAGATTGCAATTGAAAATGTTCTATAAAACTCTGTCTTGTAATATTTGGCCAGTTAACTGAGGAGCCGATCAATATGACTTGTACATGTGAGTTCTGTCCCTGAATTGTGCTTGAGAGGTTGCCTCTTCGACCTCAGACAGGAACTTGACTTCAAGCTGGAGCTCAGCAGGTGAGACCACCTCGAGCTGGAGCTCTGAGGTCATCACCACATTGACCTCCGGCTGGAGCTTGGCAGGTGAGACCACCTCATGGATCTTAGGTTCGATCTCTGGTGCCAAGGTCACTACATGACCTCTGGCTGGAGCTCAACAGGTGAGACCACCTTGTAGGTCTCGATTTGGAGTTCCGAGGTCGCCACATTGACCTCTGGCTGGAGCTCGGCAGGTGAGACCACCTAATGAGTCTCAGGTTAGAGCTCTGGAGATGAGGTCGCCATGTTGGAGCTAAGCAGGTGACACCACTTCATGAGTCTCATGTTGGAGCTCTAAGTAGGAGTTAGCCTGCTAATAATATGCAGTAAACCGCACGTCTGGTTAATCTCTGAGGCATGATTCCCCCACAAGATCCTCAAAGACTGCCCAGGATTCTGGATGGCTGAACATCCTCAAAACTAGTCCCTCAAACTGATTGACATTCTCTAGTCCCCTGGATCCCATGGCTGCCAAACGCTGTGCCCACTGGTGTGCTTGGCCAAATAACCGGGACAACAGGAACCCTTGGCATTGCTTCTCACTGGGCTTGGGGTCCGTCAAGTTAGAAAAGTATATCTGGCAGCCCCCCGCCCCCCCAAAAAAATTCAGGATTATCTGACAAACCATCAAATAGCTCCGGGAGCTCGGTTCTTCTCTACTCCAGTTTGCTTTGTTTTCCTTGTGTGACGTCTCCTCCATTTTTCTGCTGCATCCATGTTAAGGCGCAGTAGTCTATAATATTCCGGGACCTAATGGAGTTGAGTACAGATGCAAATGCAGATAAAAACGTTTATTATGGAGAGAGGCAGGCAGACAAATCCAAATCGTAATACAGAGAGGTGGTCAGAACATCATCAAAACAAACACACATGCCCACAGTAAACAAAGTCACACTCATAAAAAAAACTAAAAGCATTCGTTCACTGAGTGCTTGCGCACCTGTCTTGTGCATGCACACGTCTCGGCTTTCCGACTGCAAACTACAAACTACTGCAAACTACAGTGCTGTCTCAAGGGGAAATCATGACAAAAGGTCACTGTTCATGACTCCACTATTATAACGACACTGGGGAAAAAATGGCATCCATGGTAAACTACTGCTAACCCAGAAGAATATTAATCCTCATCTGAATTTTACCAAAACACATTTTGATAATCATCAAACTTTTGGGAGAATGTTCTGTGGACTGATGAGTCAAAAGTGGAACTGTTTGGAATACAGGTGTCCCGTTACATCTGAATTAAACCAAACACAGAATTCCACAGAAAAGAGCATTATACCTAAAGTCAAGCATGGTGGTAGCAGTGTTATAGTGTGGGTATGTTTTGCTGCTTTAGTACCTGGGCAGTCTGCAATAATTGACGGAAACATGAATTCTGCTCTCGACCAGAGAGAGATAGTTTTTATATTTCATATCACTAATCGGTTAATTGGTTTTGACAGGTCTAGGTCAAAGGTCATCATCAATAATAATGATCTTGGCAGGTCAAAGGTCATCACCAACCGTCATTTTCTTGGCAGGTTAAAGGTCATCATCTTCAATCCTAATTATGTTTAGCAAAGATGTTACATACATTCTGCATGGTCTGCACTTAGATCAAGCAATCATATTATGTTGAGAGAATCATGAAAAAGATATTACATTTGATCTACACTTATGTCATTATCTTAACAGTTGTCATTAAAGGTTATTAGCAACCGTCATCATCTTTTGTAGGTCATCACCAACCATCATTTTCTTAACAGATAAAGGTTAAAAATGCATAATGGTTTGTATAATAAAGGTTTGTTTTAATCTGTTGTGTTCCCATACACCCATACACACGCACACATACACACGTGCACACACACACCCACTCACAGAGAAGATACCCCTGACCAATCAGAGCAAAATAAATTAAAATGCTGCATCTAGTAGGTGGCGGTATATACACCATAAGTTTATAGAAGAAGAAGACCACACCCACCCTCTTTAAAATACTTTTGTACTTACAGCACAATGTGTATGAGCTTTCTACATGGCTTGACCTAAGGCACCAAAAAATGTTCACTCTTTTTTGGGGAAGGTTAGAAAAAATTTTAGAGCATGAAAAAATTCAATATTGGGTTACGTCAAATGGTTGTACAACCGTTTTTTTTTTAAATGCAGAAAAAGGAAACATAGTGCTTTTCAAGTTCTTGCTCCCGGGTCACATCAACTGGAGCCATGCTACAGAGACCATGAATTTTGGCGAGGGTGACTGGAAAAATTTCAGAAAATGGTGTAAGGATTTTGACTACATTGTTAGAATGGACTTCTTTTCCCCCGGACGCTTATAGGTGTAAATGGAGTAGTACTTCTCTGCAATGTAAATTCCACATCAGCGCAACAAATTTCTCCAAGATCCAGGTTTCACTGCACTGTGTTACCACAATCGGTGATGATGCACCTGATAACAAGGAGAACTGTCAACACAATCTACTGGCACAATCTACAACACTACTTACAACAAATCGATGAACTATTAAAAAAAATTGGAGGAAACAAAGAAACAGCGAAATAAAAGGCTAGAAGATCTCTTCTGAGAATGTCAATATACTACTTTTCAGCAGAAACACCACCTTCCCCAAGACTCCTCCCGCATGATATATGAAATGAGTCTGACTACATAAACCTTCTGAGAATCAACAAGCGATATGGCTCGTGAACTCAGTCCCGTTTTCTACAACTCTGATGCTACCTTGGATGATGATATCACCAGTTTGTGCTTTGAAGTTGGCGAAAACCTAGGAAATAGAAATCTGACAACGAATGATGACACCAGTGGGGGTATAACCAACATCGTGCTAGCCATCATATGTGCTGTTATATGAGAACTGTTGGACAGAATTATCCAACAAGATCTGAAGGACAACTGCCACGGGTGCACAATCATCCGAGTCAACTCCAACACTCGTGTTTGTTCGATCCTGACGAGTACTATCTGCACCTAAACACATACAGATTGCTGAGAAAACTGTTTAAACCATGGTTCAAATACACGTTTGCAAGAGGTCTGAAATTGTGTGGTATCAATCACACTTCATTCCTAGAAAAAACTAGCCTCACACCAAAACCATGCTGATCGATGTCAAAGAGAAAACCAAAGACATTTTCAACAAACAGGTGTACGAAGACGTTGTGGACTACTGGACTTTTCACTCATCTCTGGAACCCACTGACCAGCCATGCGGCTTCAAAACACGCCACGTCTATTCTGACTGCGAGAAAAGCCTGAAGCCAAACAAAACAAAATGCTGAAGACATTCCTAAATAACTTGTGTCCTTTACACACTTGGTTGTATTAAGCTTTATCTTACATGTTTTGCTCAAACGTTTGAATTTAAAACTGATCATGTGTCTAAGCCTGTGTGTGATTTAAAATTGTTTAGAAAGGAAAGTGTTAATTTGACTGAATACATAATACCATGTTCAATTGTTCTGAGCTAAAATGCTTAATCTACACCTGCGTTTGATCATTCTTGACTTGACATTTGAAAATGACTGAACGATTGATGAAGAATATATATATATATACAGTGCCTTGCGAAAATATTCGGCCCCCTTGAACTTTTCAACCTTTTGCCACATTTCAGGCTTCAAACAAAGATATAAAATTTTTATTTTTTTGTGAAGAATCACCAACAAGTGGGACACACTTATGAAGTGGAACGAAATCTATTGGATATTTTAAACTTTTTTAGCAAATACAAAACTGAAAAGTGGTGCGTGCAAAATTATTCGGCCTCTTTACTTTCCGTGCAGCAAACTCACTCCAGAAGTTCATCGAGGATCTCTGAATGATCCAATGTTGTCCTAAATGACTGATGGTGATAAATAGAATCCACCTGTGTGTAATCAAGTCTCTGTATAAATGCACCTGCTCTGTGATAGTCTCAGGGTTCTGTTGAAAGCGCAGAGAGCATTATGAAGACCAGGCAGGTCCGTAATACTGTTGTGGAGAAGTTTAAAGCCGGATTTGGATACAAAAAGATTTCCCAAGCTTTAAACATCCCAAGGAGCACTGTGCAAGCGATCATTTTGAAATGGAAGGAGTATCAGACCACTGCAAATCTACCAAGACCTGGCAGTCCCTCTAAACTTTCAGCTCAGACAAGGAGAAGACTGATCAGAGATGCAGCCAAGAGGCCCATGATCACTCTGGATGAACTCTAGAGAACTACAGCTGAGGTGGGAGAGTCTGTCCATAGGACAACAATCAGTTGTACACTGCACAAATCTGGCCTTTATGGAAGAGTGGCAAGAAGAAAGCCATTTCTCAAAGATATCCATAAAAAGTCTCATCTAAAGTTTGCCACAAGCCACCTGGGAGACACACCAAACGTCACACCAAACGTTGAGAAATGGCTTTCTTCTTGCCACTCTTCCATAAAGACCATCTTTATGTTTGAAGCCTCAAATGTGGCAAAAGGTTGAAAAGTTCAAGTGGGCCGAATACTTTCGCAAGGCACTGTATATATTATACGCCATAAGACCCTGGTTTGTATGGTGGCGATGAGAGTTTGCAAAGAGCTATTGTTGAGAAAATAGGTAAAAGAGCTAATGATAGTGAAATTAAAAAAACTGGTTAGCAGAGCAGGATGCGTACAGTCCACATGAACCAATTTACAGGATACATTTGAGGAGCCAGTATGCTGATCTGTAATTCATCTCTAGGGTTTTTTTTTAAAAAGAACCATGTAGTTGGTGTTCAGGTTGATTGTTCAGCTAGTCTTGTCTTGAAAAAATAGGTTTTGAACACACCCATTCATACACTACGAACACTTTGGACATGCCAATCAGCCTACCATGCATGTCTTTCGACTGGGGGAGGAAACCGGAGTACCCGGAGGAAACCCCCGCAGCAGGGGGACAACATGCAAACATTAACAGAAACTATACACATATATATACATGAATAATCTTAATAACCGTAAAGGAGAGTTGTAAAATCAGATAATAAAACACAATTATCGTACACAACCCTGTACCTTTTTAACTGTGATTTGTTTCTCAAATGAAACCCCTTTTTATCTCTCTCAATTTGGTTATGCGTGGTTACAAGTTGACCGGTTTGATCTGGATTTTTCACGTGCTTGTCCACCGGTTCTGTCAGTGATTCCAAAGAGCTCTATTTTGGTCTCATCTGACCACCAGAGGACAACTGGGTGAAAGTGTTGTGGTCAGATGAGACCAAAATGGAGCTCTTTGGCATCAACTCAACTTGCCCTGTTTGGAGGAGGAGGAATGTTGCCTATGACCCCAAGAACACCATCCCCACCGTCAAACATGGAGGTGGAAACATTATGCTTTGGGGGTTTTTCTGCTAAGGGGACAGGACAACTTCACCGCATCAAAGGAACGATGGATGGGGCCATGTACCGTCAAATCTTGGGTGAGAACCTCCTTCCCTCAGCCAGGGAATTGAAAATTAAAAGTAATTACTAAGTAATTACCAAGTACTAAGTCATGTTTTGCAGAGGGGTCAAATACATATTTCCCTCATTAACATGCAAATCAATTTATAACATTTTTGACATGCGTTTTTCTGGATTTTTTTGTTGTTATTTTGTCTCTCACTGTTCAAATAAACCTACCATTAAAATTATAGACTAATCATTTCTTTGTTAGTGGGCAAATGTACAAAATCAGCAGGGCATCAAATACTTTTTTCCCTCACTGTACATAGAGGAAAGAGGAGTTTACTTTTTACATGAAAGGGGAGAACAGGTGCCCACAGACCCGTAGGCGGTAATCATTTTGCTCTGATGATACCAAAGTAATATTTCAGTGGTTTAAAGTCACAATAAATGATGATAGGTTGATTGATCATATATGTCTTTTTCTTATTCACAAATTGGTAAAATTGGAATAAACGATTCTCTCCCCAGATTGAGCTATATAATGCAAATGCAATGCATTTATTCGACCGCCATGAAGAGCATCTCGCGGGTTTAAACATTGAAGAAAGACAAAGTCTTTTAGAAAGTTTAGCATTCGGTTGTCGTTTTCTTCATTTCAATCCACTCGTGTTCCCACATCAGAGTGACTTGCAGATTGAGTCCATCGAATTTTGACAGACATCTCCAAAGATAGCTTTGGATGAGCTAAGAGGATTTGGGGTCATTGAGGGAAAACACTTTTCACACCCGTGATGAAAACATCCAAGAAACACAAAAATCTTACATTTTCCCCTTTTTCACAGTATCCATTTACATAATAGTTTGCAAACCTGACTTCACCTTTGTTCAATGTGTATCGAATGGGTAGGTTTTGCATGTTAGAAAACATTCGGGCCATTGTATGGAAGGTGTTGAGAAAGATTTCTGTCTGGTGATGTAATTATCAAGCGGCAGAATAGCTAAAATGCCTTTACGTAGGAATTTGGTTCTAAAGATTTTCATGTGATTGTTATGCATTTAAAAGGATCAATCTTTGTACTTTTCAGAATATCATCTCTGAAAGCTAAACAGCCCTTTCTCAAAATGTCTATGTCATTCTATGTCATGAAATCAAAGACTTAGTCAGAAACCATTCTGTACCACTTAAAGAATTCTTCTCTACCCTTAGGCAACATACATCTACACCGTAAAACTTCAGGATATGGTCCTACATAATCCCGATGTTCTATAGTGTTCCAGAAATGGGGAAAATAGCCTTTCTTGTTTTCCAAAAAACCCATGGCTTTCGGGATGCTGCTCAACTTCATGGGTAAGAATGATAGACTATCAGTGTAGGACTGGCAAAATGCAGTATCGAATAGACACAAAATTTCACCACCTTGTGCTATGATTTCGGGCCTGATTCCTTCTTTCCCTGAATGGTTTAACAAAAGTTATGAATTGAAACCTAACGTTCCTAGAAATCTAGTGTTATGTGCAATAAACATACGTTTATCTGATGCGATCAAGTGGCTGAATGAAATTTTAATTTGATCACACTAGGTTGTTAGTCAAAGACCTAATCAGAGTCCAAATGACAATGTATCAAACACACCTGTGACACCATGTGACATATTTTCTGAATTAAATCAATGTCTTTTAGAGTTACAAAATAACCTAAATGAACATGATCATTCAGTACACTTAAACCCAATCTAATCGATGCAGTCAACCAGTTGAATTAAAATTTAAGATCGTTAGACCAGAACATTACTCAAAATTAAAATCCTAGCCAAAACTCCAGTCAAACTGTATCAAGCATGCTGGTGACATGGTACTACATATTCTTCAAATTATATCAATGTCTGTTAGAGTCACAAAATAACCTAAATGAATAATGATAATCTCTGCAGATAAATCCTTTTTAATAGATGCGGTGAATCAACTCAATGAAAATATGGCATCATCTCCTGATCACAATATCGTCTCAACTCCAGAAATCGCTCAGGAACCTAGACCGTTATCTTCTCATCATATGCTATATTAACTTAATCAAAGACTTATGATGATAAATGACAGTCTATTCAACTTAATCGTAACCCCTGACAATATTCCACAAAATTCGGGAAACAGTGATGAGTACAAACATCCAATAGAAAACATGCAATCACCTGATATTCAAGATTCTCAAATGGAAAACATGCAATCGCCCAATATCCAAGAATATCAAATGGAAAACATGCAATCACCTGATAACCAAGATGAGGAAGATGGGGATGGGTTAGATCTTAATATCCAAGATGAACAAGATGGAGATGGGTTAGATCTTAATATTAGAATAATTACTCGTGACAGTTCCAACAACACTAAGATTAGGAGAAGAGTGAATTTTTCTTCAATCGCTAATGTCAACAGCTTTGCAGATTTTTATAGTTATGTTTTAGATATTTTTTAACAGTGCGATTGAAATGACTAACAATTCAATTAATGCTGAGGATATCGTCACCGTTGAAATCAGAGGTGATACGATCAATATTTCATCACGCATTCAATTAGTCAACGGTGTCATCGATTTGCAGTTTTTTCTGACCATGCTGAAAATGCAATTCAGAGTAAACGCAATTTTTTTTTACCAATAATACCTTTGAAATAGTCATCCAGATCATCCAACAACCTCGTAGTGATGCAAATAAAAAATAGGCCATATATTAAAATCAGAAACCATACAGAAGAAAATTAAGCATCTATACATTTTTCACAACAAAGACAACATGTGTTTTGCCTTGTGGGTTTTCCAACTTTTAAATCGTGAAAAAAACTATTTTGAAAAAATCACTAGAAAATTACAACATGATGTGGGATTATCCATAAACACCGCAGTCAGCTTCGCTGAGGTATCGAGATTTGAGAGATATTTGAATTGTAAAATCGTAATTATACACTGTTCTGTCATCAAAGTCAGCTACTCTTTCAAACTAGCAAGACTCCCAATGAAAAAATTATTTACTTGTTTTTCCATGACAACCACTATTATGCGATTAAATCTGTAACATTTGTCATGACCCCGATTGCCACAAACACCCTAAGATTGTAACTAAGTGTCCAGAGTGTCCGAGATTATGTAGATCACAATACTGTTTTGACAAGCATAAAGCAAAGATTCAGTCAAGCGAAGGCGAATATTCTATGTGAAACGGGATTCTACGGCAATAAATGTAAACGTGTGATATGGGATAAACCTTCTAACACGTCTATGCCGATTACAAATTTATACTGTGTGGCCAAAAACTTGACGAGGATATCGAGCATAGATGTTTTATACAACCAGCTAGAAAAGAACTTGCCAATAAGAATGAGGTTTTATGATTTCCAGACTAGACAGGAAACAAGAACTCATGTAGCTAATTTGTTATGCTGTATTGATTTTGAGGAAGAGGAGTGAGTGGCTGAAGGAGATGATTGTATCAGTGACTTCTTTAAGAAGTTTCGATGTAATACATATAACGATTATGGGTTCAGGGTTGTTTACGGATCATGATGTAATAGACCATTTCAAGAACTCTGGTTTCCATCATAAAAGAAATCATAAGCTAATGGAGTATTTTCATTTTTCATTTTTTTAGTCTCTGTATCTGAACTGCATTTCGGACGTTTCTGCACCATATCGTATGGCATCTTTTCAAATTTTCAAGTATGTTGTTCAGTAAAGTGTCACGGTACAGCCAGCAGAGGGCAGTGTGGCACTGGGACTTGTCTTTGGACAACCACATGACTTTTGTTTTGGTTTTGCTTACTACTTGATTTACCACGAGCTTAACAACCGTAATGTGCCACAGGTGAAGTAAGTTAAGTTAATGGCATGTGTGTTAGTAATGCTGGTTATTTAAAGCCCCTGAGTGACTGAGCACGTTGCTCGGTATTGATGATTGTGATTCTATTAGTTTGGTTCACAAGTATCATGTGTTGTAGCGGTTTCCGGGTATGTCTATTCTACGTTTGCTCCTGCTTTGTATATGCTACGTTTGATTTGAGTTTTTATATTTATGTTTAATAAAGAGTTGGATCTGCACCTGCCTCCGTCCCCGTCTACAACCTTGTGACATAAAGGGACAAATTCTGTACCTTGATCAGATTCAAATGTATTATCAAGCTGTCCAAAGTTTTCCAATAAAGCAGTCTTTACTCTGAAGAATTCATGCCACGCTGTGCAGATCTCCCAATTGGAGGTCAAGTTGAATGTCAGGTTCCGAGTTGATTTCCTCTTGTTCTTCTATAGCACCACCATTTCCGAAATCACTTGTATCTATAAGGCACAGAACATATGAGACAGCTTTTTTTGCGCAGGGGCAAAAGAAGGTAAAATATACGTCAACTCACCTGAATTTTCACCGTCATCATCAGACTTTAAAGTATAAAACATTCATAATTTTATGTTATGACTTATGAGTAGAGCTCGGACCCAAGACCTTGAGTGGTTGTCTCAGGACACACATCGTCAGAAATAATCACAAAGCTGTTGTCTAAAAACAGTAAAGAAAATAAAATATACTTTTAGTAACTTAGCACATATACTTAGCACATATACTATAAACTTAGCACATATAAGAGACAAATTTTAATTAGCTAAGAGACTTGCATTCGTTTGATACGTTACACTAGAATCAGATAAGCTCAGTTCAGTCTTGCTCTATAATATAAGTGTTTTGAAGATTAAATTTGACATGACAGAAGTGTAGACCATATGTAATATTATCTTTGGCGTGATTCTCTCAACATAATATGATTGCAATGAGTGCAGAATGTATGTAACATTATCTCTGATATACAGCTCTCAACATAATTAGGATTGAAAATGCCTTTAACCTGCCAAGAAAATGATGGTTGGTGATAACCGTTAACGACAGCTGTTAAGAAATTTACAGTTGGTGATTTACAGTTGGTGACCTTCCAAGATCATCAATAATAATGATGACCCTTGACCTATACCAGTCAAAACCAATTAACCAATTAGTGATATGAAATGTAGAAACTCTCTTTCTCTCTTCTACCATAAAATCTTAAAGGAGAATGTCTGGTCTTCTGTCTGTATGTTAAAACTCATGCAAAACTGGATTACGCAGCAAGACAATGATCCAAAGCAATAGGACTAGGAGTAAGTCCTAGCGCTAGAATAAAGTGGAAGACTGATCTCCAATTATTGGAAGCATTTGGTTGCAGCTGCAAAAGATGGCCCAAACAGATTTAAATTTTAAGGGGACAATTAGTTTTTCACATGGTAATAGGTGTTGGATAAACTTTTTTGCTTTAATAAAAAAAAAAAACAATAGAAACTGTATTGTGTTTACTCAGGTTGCCTTTGTTTTCTGTTGTATTTCATTTGAAGATCGAACAACTATTTGGTATGAGATGTATACAAAAACAGAAGAAATCAGGATGGGGCAAATAATTTTTCACAGCACTGTGTGCATTTCCCTTCAGTAGAAATAAATTCCATTAGGGCAGTGACCTCACTCTCCACCCCGTGTCATCCAAATCAGCACCACTAGTTTGTGCTCGATTTGTACTGGTTTGTGCCATTAAAAGAAACCCTGTAATAGCTGAG
This sequence comes from Ameiurus melas, assembly GCA_012411365.1. Classification (NCBI taxonomy): domain Eukaryota; kingdom Metazoa; phylum Chordata; class Actinopteri; order Siluriformes; family Ictaluridae; genus Ameiurus; species Ameiurus melas. The sequence continues at coordinate 17,567,018 of CM022777.1, read as the reverse complement.
GTGGCTCATCAGGAGAATTCTCGGTGGGCTGCTCGTAAATTGGACCTGCAAACTCACCCACTATCTCTTCGTACATCACACACACACCAGAGGCATGTGGGCATGAGCCCCAGTAAAATGTTGCTGTGACCCAGTAAAATTTTCCTGATAAATCATTGTCTAATGAGGTAGATTACAGTAGATATGTTTGAAAATCCTCTTTCCTATTTATTGAACATTACCATTTGCATAATTTGAACTATTTAAAGCATGAATGCTCCCCCTCATTTTGCTCCTTCCCCACACACCATGAGAAACCTTGATTTGCAGTTAGACCATGATTCATAATAAGACATTGTAGCTGAAGAAAGGAATATACCAGTCTAGCACTTATCATTGTGTTCATGAATATTATGTGCATTTGTATTTAGTTGAAGGAGGACATCCGATTTTCCAGCTTGAATCTTTTGCCACAGATTTTAATGGATAACAGCAGCTTGTTAACTGCTAAAAGAATGCTTGCTTATCTCCTCTAATTTGGCTTTCTGTCACAAACTGTGATTTAGTGAATCATCAGTGAAAGCTTTTTGAAATAATTTGTTCATTTACAGGGTTAGTTATTTAGTTTACTCACAAACACACTATCAAACACACCTGCCTGTCATTTTGCTGACTATTTTCAAGTAATCCTGAACACTTTGGTTAGAGTTTTCAGGACTGTTTAATTAGGGATAGGGCTAAACTCTGCAGGACAGTGCACTGGCCCTCAGGACCAGAATTGCCCTGGTTTAGAAGCTAATTTCATAGTTTCAGTGGCCCATTCCAGTATATTGTCTGTTATTTCTGTAAATAAAACATCCATCCATCTTCTACCGCTTACTCCTTCTCCAGGGTCACGGAGAACCTGGAGCCTATCCCAGGAATCATCAGGCACAATGCGGGATACACCCTGGACAGGGTGCCAGTCCATTGCAGGGCACAATCACATACACACTCACACACCATTCATACACTATGGACACTTTAGACGCACCAATCAGCCTACCATGCATGTCTTTGGACTGGGGGAGGAAACCGGAGTACCCGGAGGAAACCCCCGTAGCAAGGGGAGAACATGCAAACTCTGCACACACATGGCCCTGGCGGGAATTGAACCCCGGACCCTGGAGGTGTGAGGCGAAAATGCTAACCACTAAGCTACCGTGTGCTAAATAAAACATAATATATTCATTTTTGTGGGCTTTCATGGACTGGAGAGGGTGGATTTTATATCTAATAAAAATGTTTATGTTTTTATTGTTGTTTATACAGGTTATTTCAAAAATCACTTCTGTGTTGTTGTAATGGGATTTCAGGTGCCAGCTTTGTATGTAAAAAAATTTTTATTCTCTTGTCTTTTTGAAAGGAGTGTATATTCCTATGTTTATTTATTTCAGGAATTTTAATAGAAATTAGGTATGTTTAAGTATCAAATAAAATATAAACTTGCGTTGATGAAGTTAAGGTTGGTAGTAATTGCTTAAAAATTATTATGGTAAACCAGAGCTCCAAGGTTTTAATACATGATGTTTGTCATCAACCAAACTGTTGATGACAAACAGTTTGCAGTTTTAATACCTAAAAAAAAGTTACATAGGCAATTTTATCAAAACCTTTTACATTTAAATGTAAAATTGAACTAATGAAATGATCTGCAGCACATACTAATATTAATGTTTTTTACTTAATATAATTAAGGAAAACAAATAAATAAATAAATACCCTCAAAGTAACCAGATGTCATATCACGTGATGTGAGAAAGTTCAGACGGATGCAAGTGCAGGATAACAGTTTTATTTAAGAGAGAGAAAGCATGATCCAATACGTAATCCAAGAACAGGCAAAAGGACAGGCAATCGGCAATCAGTCATACACCAGGCAAAGCAGGAATCAAGGTCGTGGTCACGGGATACAGGGTCAATAAACAAAACGAGAAACATGAACTATGACAGGGAACTGGGAGCGGATAACCCAGCGTGAACTAATTCTAATGATTAACATTAACAAGGACTCTAACATGGATCTAGATTATGACTTTGACTATGACTATGACTATGAACTACAATATAATACAATCTATTCTAATCTACTAGATAACTCAATAGTCTGCCTTGTGTGCCAGGAGGCCTGTGGTATATATGCCGACATAATCAGCATCTATATTGCCAGCAGCTGAGGGCAATACAGACACACGTGAAATCCCAGCCAATGACAGAACAGGGAGGAGACATGACAGAAACATAAACAAACACACATGTCCAAATGTCACTACTGTCATCAAAAGAAAAACAGGTGCTCTCGCATTCGCGCTTAGAGCATGCTGCTTCAAGGGGAAATCGTGACAGAACCCCCCAAAGGCACTCCTCCCGGAGCGCCATGAATCACCCTAATCCATTGGCAGCCCCGGCCCCCTGGGCAAAATGTCCCAAGCAGAACCCGGAAACCAGGCGGCATTCATTTCAAAACAAAAAAAGCAGAGTGACGTTCACAGTGAAGCAGGAAAGCACCATGACGTCCCCAGCAGAACAGAAAAGCAGAGCGACGTCCTCAACGAAACCGGATGGCAGAGAGTCAACCACAGCCGAGCAGGCAGGCCGAGCGAAGTCTTCGGCGGAGCAGGGAAACGAAGCAAGGTCCCCTGCAAGGCCAGGGAGAGGAGCGTAGGTCTCCTTGAGGCCCGGGAGAGGAGCATGGGTCTCTGTGAGGCCAGGGAGAGGAGCGTGGATCTCCACGAGGCCATGGAGAGGAAGAAGCTCTCCACGAAGCAGGAGGGGGGAACGATGTCCTCCGTGTTTCATGAAGGGGAAGTGACAAACGGCGTGCAGCAACAAAGAGGAACGACGACTTCATGCGGAACATAGAGGCAGAGCGACATCCTCCGCGAAGCAGGATGGCATAGAGACGACCTCGGCCGAGCAGGAAGGCAGAGCAATGACCTCAGCCAAGCAGTAAGACAGAGTGATGACCTCAGCCGAGCAGGAAGGCAGAGTGACGACCCCAAGCAGGGAAACAAAGCGCCGTACCCAGTGGTGCAGAAGTGCTGAGCGACGCTTTCGGCTGAAAAGGAGTGCCAAGCAGCATCCTCAGCAGAGTGGGCAGGCCGAACGAGATCCATTACAGGGGAGGGAGGGTGGGAGATGACCTCATACGAGGCACTGAGCTCGCCAGGCTGGAGCTCTGGAGCTGAGACCTCCTCGTCAGTCTCAGGCTGGGGCTCTGAGGTCAGTAGGTGAACCTAGTGCTTGAGTGGATCTTGGTCGGCCATGTCAGTAGACTTGGGCGTGGGCAGAATTTGGTCGGCCATTTCGGTAGTCTTGGATGGGAGCAGAACTTGGTCGGTCAGGTCAGCAGGCTTGGACATAAGCGGAACGTAGTTCATCCACTCATAATGCATGTGGAATGGCAGGTCAGCCTTGTTCGCCACATTGACTCCCTTCAACAGCTTATTCAGGTTGTAGCTCTGCCCTGGTTCTCCAAACTCCTTCAAAAATAGGTCCATAAATTGTTAATTGTTCTCCAGTGCCCAGGATCTCATGGCTGCTAATTGCTGTGCCCAATTGTGAGCTGGGCCAAAAAAATGGGGACACCAGGAACCTTATCCATTGCCTCTCACTGGGCTTAGTGTCTGGGTAGCCAAAGAACCCATCAAACTGATCGGGAAGGTCCACAAAAGTCTCTTGTTGAAACTTATTCGGATCCAAGGCAGGGATGATTGGTGTGGACTTCCGGGTTCGGCGTCCTCTCCGTTCTCCAGCTGCATCCATGATAGGTGGAATATTCTGTCAAGTCTCATGACGTGAGGAAGTTCAGACGGATGCAAGCGCAGGATAACAGTTTTATTTAAGAGAGCAGAGAAATCCAAAACGTGATCCAAAATGTAATCCAAAAACAGGCAAAGGTCAGACGATCAGCAAACAGGCTTACACAGGGCTAGGAAGGAATCAAGGTCGTGCTCTCGGAAAGCAGGTCGAGATACAAAACATGAAACATGAGCTATGACTAAGAACTGGGAGTGGATAACCCAGCGTGAGCTAAACAAATGACTATGACTATGACTATCTATATTTACACTAACTCAATATTCTGCGTCGTATGCTGGGAGGCGCGTGGTATATATACGGACATGATCAGTGTCGTAAATGCTCACAGCTGAGGGCGATCCAGACACACGTGAAATCCCAGCCAATGACAGAACAGGGAGGAGACATGACAGAAACATAAACAAGCACACATGTCCAAATGTCACAACTGTCAACAATGGAAAAGCAGGTGCTCGCGCATTCGTGCTTAGAGCACGCTGCTTCAAGGGGAAATCGTGACAACAGAATGCTTCTGTTTTGAAGTCTCCATGCACTTCCAGGCTGCCACTTATATGGAATGCAGCATTAGTTTTATTAACAACAATTAATGATGGTATCTACGTGGCATGACCAAACCTTTTAGGTTTTATGTGTCAGCTGCTATATTTTACCTCCCTCAACTGTGTATCTATAAAGTAATGTGTGAAACCTTAGCCAGGTAGCTAGTTACCATCTAACCTTGCTTATCCTAGGTAACTAGCTAATAAACTAACTAGTGTGTTGTAGCTAACTAGCTTTCTAACTTTAGACACAGAGAAATTAAGTGATGACAACAACACTAATGTCCTTTGAGATGTTAGAAAAAGTGTTGAATATTTATTTATCATTGAAGCCTAAACGGACAAGGATGATAAAAAGCAGTCTATAGACCATTACAAGATGCGGTAGAAAGAAATGGTTAAGCAAGTCGAAATTCAAACAGAATTTCAAACTGACTCAGCTGATGGAGTGCTCTGACATAGATTAGAAATGATTAACTGGACAGGGTCACTTCTGTGTATAGGTGGACAATATGGTGCCAGTCTGCAGTTCTGAAGCCTAAATTCAGTCAGAAAGAAAGGTGCCATCTTGACTGATTTTGCACAATAGGTTAGTTGGAGCCAGAACCTTGGGCACTTCCAATCAGACAGAAGTGGTATCACCTGGTGGAAATTGCATTCTAGAATACTTTATTATAAAACTGTGAAACAATTCAAAATGTGAAGTCTTAGTCAACAAACAGGAAAAAGTATACAGATACTAAATCAGGTAAGGTATGAGAATCAAAACCAGAAACAGAAAGATGATCAATAACAAGAACATCTAAACACACAGAATACAAAGATCGACAATGTCAGGCAAGAAGAATTGTTGCAGAGAATTGTTGGTTTGTGTGAGTATTTATTATATAGTGTTGTTCATGCTTAAGTCAATGTGTATGTAGCGATTCTGGAGTTGACATGACATGACTGAAATGCATAATGTCAGTTGAATTTCTAATGACACTTGGTAAAGTTTTGGTGCTGCATTTTGTGAGCTGCTCTCAGAAATGTCTTCTTACCTTCATGTTATGAAAGTGATGTTTAACAGATATGTTTGAAAGTTGGCAAACACAAAAATCTAAATTTAAAAACTAAATTGTGGAATTTAAAAAATTATCTTTGGGCTCGTTCATGCTTTACTGAACACATGAGTACATTGTCCCCTACACAATAAGGAGGTTTGTTGTTTGTTAGACAATGTGCTAAGTGTCCAATACCTAATTAATAAATGTTCCACTGATGTTTTTAATTGGTTATGTATATTATATTCCCATTACCTGATTTAAAAGGTCTTTGGTTTTTAAGTGAATAAATGAATATCATTATTTACAGCATCTTCTCAAATTGATGCATGGTAGCTTAGTGGTTAGTATGTTTGCCTCACACTGTCAGGGTTGGTGGTTCAATTCCTGTCACTGCCTTTTGTGAGGGGTTTTAAATTCACCCCGTGCTGTGCGAGTTCTCTTTCAAAGGGAACTTTACATTGCATTAGCTGAATGCTGTGGGAAGCACCCTTGTGCATGACTGGTATATGAAGCTTGTGTAACATCATGCCTATTTATAAGCATGTCATATATATAAATGACACCTATGAACCGTGCCATCAGCCTTATTATCTTCAGCAAGACTGCATGTCGGTCATTTGTGTAATAAAAAAAATTGCTTTATTTCCACTATATCTTTTCTCAAGATCTCTGGACTTTTCTATCCTTTAAAAAAAAGAGATAACGAGTGTGAGAGAAAAGTATGAGTGAGAATTCAGGAATTGTGTTACATCATGGAGAAGATTGCACAATTTCTAGGGATGTCTAGGGATGGAGCATACAACAGCAGCCCTCGATATGTCTGACTGTGTGCATTGTGACCACCTTACATAAGGCAGCTCCGCTGGTGACTCGCTCTTTTCTCGGAAGCCGAAGCAAGTTGGATTTCAGAGCCTCACGGATCTGGGCCGGCTGCTGCCGAGGCAACTGGCTGTCTCAGGTCCAGGGGATCTCATATGGATCTGGAAGAGGAGCTGGAGATGAGTGCTGCTCTATCTCTTGCTCTGTCTTCCGGGTCTGGCTCTCCTCTGTTCTCCTCACGTTGTGACTCCTCCTTCCACTATGGAAAGCCAAAAAAAAACTACACAAAATTAAAAATAATAATACCTCTCTGACACTGAGGAGCCAGAAGGGTGTGCTAAAAACTGAGAGCAGTATATAAAGGGCTGCTTGAAGTATTTACTAAGGCTGGATGAGCTTTTTTCTCCTCACTGAAATAAATCCCTCACACTGCAACTCCACATTTTTTCCAGAAAGCTATCTCTCTCCATCAACGGCAGGTAATTTAGGGGAGCTTTGCCATCCAAGCATTGTAAGGCCACCATGGCAGTGGTGGGCAAGGCCTAAGCAGTATTGGGTCTTGCTTGTGGGTCACTGCAAACAGTGGCAGTGTTTCAGAGCTACCAAGCAGACTTGCTGAGTGAGCTTTAAATATGGCGGCATTCAGCAAGTTCCTTCCCTGTTGTGTTGAGTTCACCCATGTATCTACGAGTGGAGCCTGATCCAGCGCTATTGCGAGGGAGGCACAGAAGCTGAGTAAGGTAACCCACCAACCCCCGCAGACAGCCATGGGAACCAGGCGGCCACAGTTGCAGCCTGCTACTGGGGCTGATCTGAGAATGGTTATAAAGGCCAAGCAGACTCTGAGTGGTCCTGAGGGGCTGTGGAGGGACATATCAGGGGACATGAGGTTGTTAGGGCAGTTAGCCCCCAGTGCTACTGTAGGGCCTTCCCTAGCCAAGGCTGTCCCAAGTTTTCAGTGTTCTCTGGTCAGCGAGGTGTCACAGGGCAACGAAAATCTGATGCTTTCCCTCCAATAGAATGTAAATGGTAAATGGTCTGCACTTCTGTCTCATTCATGCATTCACACATCAATTGTAGCAGAGCTGCTTGCAAGGCCCTAACTTGCCATCAGGAGCAACTTGGCGTTCAGTGTCTTGCCCAAGGACACTTTGGTATGTGGAGTCATGTGGGCCAGGAATTGAACCGCCAACCCTACAATTAGTGAAAAACCTGCTCTACCACCTGAGCCACAGCCACCCAAGAATGTGTACGTTAGTGACATTAACTTTTCCAGAATGTGGAAAAGTTACCATCACTAAAAGCCTGCATGGCGGTGTGGAAATTACTGCCAAATGTGTCAACATGGGTTTTGTCTACCATAGAAAAGGGTTACTGGGTCCAGTTCAGAACTCAACCCACCCGGTTGAGAGTTGTGCTCACCACAATAGTCAGCACAGACCAGAGCCCGACATTAACGCAGGAAGTATGATCCCTCTTGGACAAAGGGGCCATAGAACATGTACCTTGTTCCCTGAGCCTCCCTCAGAGGTTTTGACAGACATTATTTCCTGGTCCGCAAGAAATGGAGGAGTATGAGGCCAATTTTAGATCTGCGTCATCTGGGCTGTACTCTTCGGACATACACATTCTAGATGCTAACTTATCGTTCCACAGATTCAGTTTGAGGACTGATTTGTGATGATAGATCTAAAAGGTGCATATTTCCACATATAAATATTGCCCAGTCACAGGAAGTTCCTGGAGTTTGCATAGGAGGCAACGCATACCAATATTGGGTTCTTCCCTTTGTGCTAACTTTATCCCCTTGCACCTTCAAAATGCGCATGGATTCCATTCTGGCTCCATTGTGACTCCAGGGCATCCATATACTAAATAGATGACTGGTTAATTCTAGCACGATCCAGGGAACTGGCGGTTCAACACTGAAATGTTGTTCTCGCCCATATGAATAGCTTGGGGCTCAGGTTAAACCTCAAAAAAGTATTCTTTCTCCAGTGCAGTGGACAACTTTTCTAGGGGTTATAACGATTCTACTACGATGAGGGGTTTTCTATCACCAACATGCGTCGGGTCAATCCTATAATCACCAAGCAAGGTAAAGCTGGATTTACAAACAACAAACTGTTGGAGCTTATGGCAGCAGCAGCCAATGTCATAACGTTGGGAATATCTATTGCACAGGAGATGGTGCTTTTCAGTGGTGGCTGAAAAGTTGGGGGTTTCGTCTGAGGATGAAACTTCTGAGAGTAATCAATGTCATGCGGCAATGCCTACATGCTCTGACAATTTGGAAGTGTCCTCGGTTTCTAGCCTTGGGTCACAGTCTAGGGGTGTGTCCTTAGCAAAAGACAGTAAAGACAGACACCTCCCTCATGGGCTTCGCTGCAGTCTTAGACGGCTGTCCAGCTTACGGTCTCTGGAGCGGCCCTCCTCTGGAGTGGCATATAAATTGCCTAGCGATGCGGGCCATATTTCTAGCACTGAAATTCTTTCTTCCTCAATTGAGAGGTCACCATGAGTTTACAGACAACACATCAGTGGTCTCATATTTCGAACACCAGGGAGGATTATGTTTGCGCCCCCTGTTCAGGCAGGCGCAACTAAATATTCTCTAGGCAGAGGGAAAGTTATGTTAGTGAATACAATGTACATTCTTCGCAACTGGAATGTGGGGGCAGATGTCCTGTTAAGACAGGGACTGAGGCCCAGGGATTGGTGGCTCCATCCACAAATAGTGGAGTCCATATGGTGGAGGTTTGGCGAAGTGGGAGTGTATGTGTTCATCTCCAAGGAGTCAACACACTGCCAGCTGTGGTTCACCCTTACTCTTCCCACACCATTAGGGTTGGAACACCATGGTACACATGTGGCCAAGGTCACATCTATATGCTTTTCCCCTGATTGCTCTGCTCCCACAAGTTCTAGCAAGAGTTCTTCAATACGGTCTACATCTCCTGCTAGTAGCACCTTATTGGCCAGCTCAAATATGGTTCTCAGAGACAATATCCCTGCTAGACGGCACTGCTTGGGAGATTCCCATCCGCAGGGATCTACCGTCTCAAGCCGGAGGGCTGATTTATCACCCTCAGCTGGAAGTATGGAAACCGTGTTTCTGCCCCTGAGGGGCACCAGTTCATAGATTCTGGTCTCACATCTGAGGTTGTAGAGACCTTGTAGAATGCTAGAACTCAAGTGGCAAATTTTTGTCTCGTGGTGTGAGGAACATCAGCTAGACCCAGCGAAATGCATGATAGCTACAGTCCTAGATTTCTTACAAGGACGTTTCTCAATGAGGTTGGCTTCTCCTACAATCAGTGTCTATGTGGCCACCATTTTGGCCAGCCATGCCCTTATTGATGAAGCCTCTGTGGGGCAACATCTTCTAACTTCAAGGGATATGCGTGGTGTCAGGTTGCTGAGGCACATCTGCAGACCACACATACAGTGGTGTGAAAAAGTGTTTGCCCCCTTCCTCATTTCCTGTTCCTTTGCATGTTTGTCACACTTAAGTGTTTCGGAACATCAAACCAATTTAAACAATAGTCAAGGACAACACAAGTAAACACAAAATGCAATTTGTAAATGAAGGTGTTTATTATTAAAGGTGAAAAAAAATCCAAACCATCATGGCCCTGTGTGAAAAAGTGATTGCCCCCCTTGTTAAAACATACTATAACTGTGGTTGTCCACACCTGAGTTCAATTTCTCTAGCCACACCCAGGCCTGATTATTGCCACACCTGTTCACAATCAAGGCATCACTTAAATAGGAGCTGCTTGACACAGTAAGGTCCACCAGAAGATCCTTAAAAGCTACACATCATGCCGAGAGCCAAAGAAATTCAGGAACAATTGAGAAAGAAAGTAATTGAGATCTATCAGTCTGGAAAGGGTTATAAAGCCATTTCCAAAGCTTTGGGAATCCAGCGAACCACAGTGAGAGCCATTATCCACAAATGACGAAGACATGGAACAGTGGTGAACCTTCCCAGGAGTGGCCGGCCGCCCAAAATTACCCCAAGAGCGCAGCGACAACTCATCCAAGAGTTCCCAAAAGACCCCACAACAACGTCCAATGAACTGCAGGCCTCACTTGCCTCAGTTAAGGTCAGCGTTCATGCCTCCACCATCAGGAAAAGACTGGGCAAAAATGGCCTGCATGGCAGAGTTCCAAGGAGAAAACCATTGCTGAGAGAAAAAAAGAACATCAAAGCTCGTCTCAATTTCTCCACAACACATCTTGATGATCCCCAAGACTTTTGGGACAACATTCTGTGGACCGATGAGACAAAAGTGGAACTCTTTGGAAGGTGTGTGTCCAAGTATATCTGGCGTAGAAGGAACACTGCATTTCATAAAAAGAACATTATACCAACAGTAAAATATGGTGGTGGTAGTGTGATGGTCTGGGGCTGTTTTGCTGCTTCAGGACCTGGAAGACTTGCCGTGATAAAAAGGAAACTATGAATTCTGCTGTCTACCAAGAGATCCTGAAGGAGAATGTCCGACCATCTGTTCGTGTACTCAAGCTGAAACGAACTTGGGTTCTGCAGCAGGACAATGATCCTAAACACACCAGCAAGTCCACCACCGAATGGCTGAAGAAAACAAAATGAAGACTTTGGGAGTGGCCTCGCCAAAGTCCTGACCTGAATCCTATTGAGATGTTGTGGTATGACCTTAAAAAGGCCGTTCATGCTCGAAAACCCTCTAATGTAACTGAATTAGGACAATTCTGCAAAGATGAGTGGGCCAAAATTCCTCCAGGACGCTGTAAAAGCCTCATTGCACGTTATCGTAAACGCTTGGTTGCAGTTATTGCTGCTAAGGGTGGCCCAACCAGTTATTAGGTTTAGGGGGCAATCATTTTTTCACACAGGGCCATGATGGTTTGGATTTTTTTCACCTTTAATAATAAACACCTTCATTTACAAATTGCATTTTGTGTTTACTCGTGTTGTCCTTGACTATTGTTTAAATTGGTTTGATGTTCGAAACTGCTAAATATGTCAAACATGCAAAGGAACAGGAAATGAGGAAGGGGGCAAACACTTTTTCACACCACTGTACCTTCCTGGGACCTTTCTGTGATCCTGGAAGGTCTGTCACATGCTGCATTTGAGCCCTTAGTGTCAGCCTCTGATAAGCTTCTGACCCTGAAGATAGCTGTTTTGCTGGCCCTGACATCTCTCAAGTGAGAAGGAGATCTACAAGCTCTCTGTTTCCCTTTCCTGCCTTACTTTACCTCTGGATTAGCCAAGGCCTTCCTGTATTATAGGCTGGATTATATTCCTAAAGTGCCTACATCTGCTGCCCAGCCAGTAGTGTTGCAGGCTTTGTGCCCTCCTCTGTTCCTCATACCGGAACAAGGAAAATTGCACCTACTGTGTCCAGTAAGGGCTCTCTGTACTTATATCCACCGTTCCAGCCAGGCTTAAGTCAGAGTAGCTGCTGGTTGGCTTTGGCAGTGACAGCAGTGGTGATGCTGTGTTGAAACAGCGCATCTCTAATTGGATAGTGGAAGTTATTTCTATTACTTGTGAGGCATGCAGTCTCACTATGCCTCTGGGCTTAAGGGCTCTTTCCACTAGGGCGGTTGCCTCCCTGAAGGCTTTGTCCAAAGGGGTATCCTTACAGGATGTGTGCGCTGTGACAGTGTGGTCTATGCCGCACACATTCATTCTATTTTCCAGCCTGGATATACATTCTGTCCTGCAGTGACCCTTGGGCTCAGGTATTTTTGAATAGGCCCTACCTTCAGTATGATGGAGTTCCCACAGTGTTCAGCTAATGCAATGTGACGTTCCCTTTGAAAGGGAACTGTTGCAAAGCTTTGTCATACTGGGCCATGTCTGTGAATTGTGTCTTCGCTTTAGACAATAGAGCGTGACAGCACTGTTCACTGTTGTCGATACATACCACATGACATGCTTAATTTCCACGTCACCTGATCACAGCAGGCCTATAAATAGACATAATTTTACACAAGTTTCAGATACCACTCACGCACGAGAGCACTTCACACAGCATTCAGCTAATGCAAAGTTCCCATCTCAGGGAACAGGGTTACACGAATAACCCAGATGTTTTCTCTGTGTACTCCGGTTTTCTCCCCCAGTCCAAAGACATGCATGGTAGACTGGTTGGCATGTCAAAAGTGTCCGTAGTGTATGAAAGGGTATGTGAATGTGTATGTGACTTTGCCCTGCGATGGAATGGCACCCTGTCCAGCGTGTACCCTGCCTTGTGCTTGATGCTCCCTGGGATAGGCTCCAGGTGCCCCATGACCTTGAATGATAAGTGGTATAGGATGAAGGATGGATCTTTTCATATTACTGGTGTTTCATTATTTAGTAATTAGTCATTAAATGGCCCATTCAGCTCACTCCAAAGCTTAACTCCCACAGAACTCTTGATATTTAGAACAGATGTGCAAAAAATGTCAGGTTTTTATGATTAAAAACTTTTTAATCATAAAAACCTGACATTTTTTTCACATCTGTTCTAAATATCAATATCACATTTTTTGCTTTATTTAAAATGTAAGTAATTTCTGAGACCAAGTAAGAACTCTAATGATAAAGGAAACATAATGCAACAAGGTGTTGCATCTCAAAGAACAGGTATATAAGGTCACCTTATATACCTTTATATCATATGCCTTTGCATTAACTAGATGTCAATTGAGAGATTATAGACTGACCATAGCTTTCAACCACTATCATCAAAATAGCGATCAGGGCAATATCTTTTCAAAGAATGATATTCAATTTCTCCAGTACAGTTCCCAAAAGTTAAATAATCTATCCCATTTCACACTGAAGCTGTTCTGGTGGCTTGTGGTGAACCTACACCTTCTTAAGACACTATCTGTTTCCTTTAATTAGTCCATAGTCACCCATTTGTGGAAAAAAAAAATCTGTCTCGTCTACAGCAAAATCAGACAAGAACAGCCAAGACATGGAGCATCTGGATTTTAAAATAGTGGTGGAGCCTAAAGACAGCCAGGCCTTCACCATCATCCTAGTTGCCTCTTCAAGGCAAGAGAAGTCAGCCTGGACCAGTGACATAAGCCAGGCATGTCCACCTACATTTACTCCTGTTTATTAATCCACACAGCTTCTCAATGTAATCTCATCATTTTTCATCTCCTGTGGTTTAAAATCTGCCTCTCTCTCTTTCCCACAGTGCATTGACAACATTCGTTGCAATGGCCTTATGATGAATGCTTTTGAGGACAACTCAAAAGTCAGTGTGCCACAGATGATCAAGTATGATTCCCACTGCAATATATTCATAAGAAAATTCAGTAGACAGGGCTTAGTGAAAATAATTATAATGCTTTGAAATCACTGTAAATATTTCTAACAATTTAAAAAAATTGTTTCCATGTGACAATATCCCACAAATATTTGATTCTTGAATCAAAAATAATTAATCATAATTTTATGAATAATTACTCTTGTGAAAGAGCAAAACAAGCCACATCTTGAAAAGCAGGGAGGTGGCAGATTGATAAAAATGGACTTGGAATTTTTAAAGAAAATTAAGTGACTTCTGTAGATCAGTAAGTGCACTATGGCATTGTATGGCAGTGCTGTTGAGTAAAAAAATGTGTTTTATTTAATTTAATTTTGTGATCAGAAATATGTTAGTACAAGTATTTTATACATATTTACAAGTATTTTAGCAAAAATATTAAACATGGTAATTTATTTATTAAGGAAAATGATCCAGTATTACATATCTATGAATTGCAAACATATGTGAACCTCTAGGATTAGCAGTTAATTTGAAGGTGAAATTAGCAGCAGGTGATTTTAATCAGTGGGATCAGGTGTGATTTGTTTTATTTAAATAACATAGATCTATCAGAATCTGATCTTTACAGCATATTTTTGGATGTGTCTCGTGTCATGAACAAAGGAGATTTATGAGGACCTCAGATAAAGAGTTGTTGGTGCTTTTTTGATCAGGCTAGAAAAGGTTACAAAACTACTTCTAAAGAGTTTGGAATCCAACAATCCACATGCAGACAAATTGTGCACAAATGCATCAAATTCAAGACCATTGTTACTCTGCCCAGGAGTGGTTGACCAACAAGTATCACTCAAGAGCAAGACGTGTAATAGTCTGTGAAGTCAGATATCCTCGATAGCCACCAAGGGTTCGTAAATCTTTATTCCTGGAATGTACACTTTGTGGAGGACTTGCATTACCCGATTTTCAATTCTATTACTGGACTGCGCTATCCATAAACTTTGCTATTGGGTTAAATCTCCTGGATCTTCTTGGTGTAAATTGGAACTAACTTCTTGTAGGGAATCTTCTTTACCTGCTTTACTTTATTCCTCTCTACCTACAGAACTCTCCCTATATACTGATAATCAAGTTGTACTCAACACACTTAAGACTTGGTATCAATTTTGTTGGCGCTTTAAATTTGTAGGTGCATCCTTTTGGGACCTTTAGACAACAACCACCTATTTCCTCTATCATGTTTGGACTCCACATTTTCAGTGTCATATGACAAGTGCTTTAAACAATTTAGAAATCTGTATGCCGATGGTGTCTTTGATAGCTTTGCCAATCTGTCATCTACTTATGATCTTGCTATGATGCATCTCTTTCATTATTTTCAAATTCTGAATTTCGTTTCTAGATGTTTTCCTAATTTCCCCTCTGCACCTCCTGAACAGGCTTGAGAAAGCTTGTTTTCAAACAATCCACATCAGAGAGGAATGATTTCTAGGATTTATGAATTTATTCTGGCGCTAGGTAGTGAGGTGAGTACCAAAATTAAGAATGTGTGGTAAACGGAATTAGGAGTACAGGTAAGTGAAGAGGGGGGGGAAAAAACAAAAAAAAAAAAAAAAAAACAACCCCGGGGGGCGCCGGTGGGGTAAAAAAAAAAAACATAGTATAATTAAAAATATATCTCATCTGGTTTTCTGTAATATATCCGGATGTAAAGGACAAGTGTGATAAATGCCATGGCTCTCCCTGTCATCTTGTCCATATGTTTTTTTTCCTGCCCTGATCTCCATGGTTTTTGGTCTGGTTTCTTTATCATCATGTCCACTATTCTCAGGGTAGATTTAAAACCTTGCCCATTGATTGCTGTATTTGGGATTCCTGATGCCTCAGCTCCATTGAGCTTGATACAAAAGGATGTTATCGCTTTCACATCCCTTATAGCAAGATGTTCCCAACTGTTGCATTGGAAGTCTGTTAAATATCCATCTATCTCCCAATGGCTAAAGAAAAAATAACTTGAGAAAATAGGGTATATGATAAGGTTTTTAAGTTTTTAAAAGATAAGTTTTTATTTTTATTTTTTATTTTTTATAAATGGCTTCTGAGACTTCTAAGAATCTAAAGGCCTTGAACATTTTTGCCCTTCTGCAGTTTGCTTAAAGATTACAAGGATAAGCCAGAAAGCTATTGGATAAAATGTTTTGTGGACTTACGAGACCAAAATAGAAATTTTGGTTTAAATGAGAAGTGTTCTGTTTAGAGAAAGTAAGACATTGCATTCCAGCATGAGAAACTTATCCCATTTGTGAAACATGGTAGTGGTACTATAATAGTTTGGACCTGTTTTGCTGCATCTGGGCCTGGACAGCTTGCCATCATTGATGGAACAATTAATTCTGAATTATACCAGCGAATTCTAAAGTAAAATATCAGGACTTATATATAACATCAACAACATAATTAATATAACATCTTTCTCTGCACTGAATCTCAAGAGAAAGTGGGGCTAAAGAATGGTTAAAGAAGAATAAAGTTAATGTTTTGGAATAGCCAAGTCAAAGTCCTGACCTTAATCCAATAGAAATGTTGTGGAAGAACCTGACGCAAGCAGTCCATGTGAGGAAACGTCTGGGTAACTCTGTTCCCCTGAGACGTTGCGTTTAGCATAACACTATGGGAACGAGAATACCCTCTCATATCGAGGGTACGGTCTGTTCAAAAAGACCCAAGCCCAAGTGTCACTGCATGACACTTGAGCCTGGGGTGGAATGAATATCCATGCTATAATAATGAATGAATGTGTGTGGTGTAGACCACCCTGTAGCAGCACACACATCCTGTAAAGATACCCCTTTGGACAAAGCCTTCGAGGAGGCGACCGCCGTAGTGGAAGGAGGCCTTATGCCCAGAGGCATAGCCATGCGCCTCATAAGCAATAGAGATTGCTTCCACTATCCAATTAGAGATGCACTGTTTTGACACAGCATCACCTCTACTGTCGCTGCCAAAGCAGACCAGCAGCGGCTCCAACTTACGCCACTAGCCAGAGAGGTGGATGTAAGTACAGAGAGCCCTTTCTGGACACAGCAGGTGCATCCTCTCTTGTTCTGGTGTGAGGAACAGAGCAGGGCAGAAAGCCTGCAACACCACAGGGTGGGCTGCAGATGTAGCCACTTTATGAATATAATCTGGCCGAGGACACCGGAAAGCCTTGGCTAATCCAGGGGCAAAGTCATGGCAGGAAGGGACAACTGAGAAAGCTTGTTGATCTCCTACGCTTGAGAGATGTCAGGGCCAGCAGAAGAGCTACCTTTAGAGTCAGAAGCTTCTCAGAGGCTGAAAATGGGGCCCCGGACAGTACTTCCAGGACCATAGATGGGCTTTAGCCACCTGACACCACGCATAAACCTCGAAGTTAGAAGATGTTGCCATACAGAGGCTCCATCAACAGGGGAGTGGCTCATCGAAATGGCAGCCACATAAACCCTGATTGAAGAAGGAGCCAACCCTGCTGAGAAATGTCCTTGTAAGAACTCCAGGACTGCAGCTATTGCACAGTTCACTGGGTCTATTTGACATTCCTCACACCACAGGACAAAATGCTACCACTTGAGCACATAGAATTTCCTTATGGATGGTGCTCTAGTGTTTAAAATGTTTCTGCAATCTCAGTTGTGAGACCAGAATCTATGAGCTGGTGCCCCTCAGGGGTCAGACCCACAGTTTCCATAGTTCTGGCCGAGCATGATAAATCAGCCCTCCGGCTTGATGCATGAGATCCACTCTAAGGGCTCAAATGGGGCACCTGACAGACTTTCCAGGACCACAGAAAGGTCCCAGGAAGGTATGCATGGCCTGCAGATGGGCCTCAGCCACCTGACACCACGCATAAACCTTGAAGCTAGAGGATGTTGCACCACAGAGGCTCCATCAACAGGGGCATGGCTGACCGAAATGGTGGCCATGTAAACCCTGATTGTAGAAGGAGCCCACCCCGCTGATTACAGTTTCTCATTTTCCTGTGAAGACCGCGTTTTCTTTGGTTATTGAGTTACATGTATAATAAAGACTCGCTCCTGCACTTACTTCCTGACTCCAAAGTCCCATGTCTTTACAGTTGTGTGGCCCCTTTGTCCAAGAGGGATCTTACTTACCTGCATGAATGTCGGGCTCTGGTCTGTGCTGACTACTGTGGTGAGCAGCCCTCTGAACTGGGGGGTTGAGCTCTAAACTGGACCTGGTAACCATTTTCTACAGTAGACAGAACCCATGGATACACATTTAGCTGTAGTTTCCATTCTGCCAGGCGGGCTTTTAGTGACATTAACTATTCCACATTTTATTGGAGGGAAAGCATCAGATTTCCATCGCCCTGTGACAGCTCACTGATCAGTGAACACTGAAAACATTGGACAGTCTTGGCTAGGGGAGGCCCTACAGTAGCACTGAGGGCTAACTGCCCTAACAACCTTATGTCCCCTGATCCATCCCTCCATGGTCCCGCAGGAACACTCTTCTTTGTCTGCTTGGCCTTTGTGACCATTCTGAGATCTGGCCTAGTAGCAGGCGGCAACTGTGGCCCCCCGGTTCCCCTTGGCTGTCTGCGGGGGTTGGTGGGCTGCCATACTCACCTTCTGTTTCTCCCTTGCACTAGTGCTGGCCCTGGCTCCAATCGTGGATGGCCGGGTGAACTCGACACAACAGGGAAGGAACTGGCTGAATGCCTCCATATGTCAAGCTCACTCAGCAAGTCTGCTTAGTAGGCCTGCAACACTGTCATTGTCTGCAGTGACCCACAAGCAAGACTACTACTGCATAGGCCTTGCCCACTAATGCCACGGTGGCCTTATACGGTGGCTTGGATGGCAAAGCCTGCCCCCCTAATTACCTGCCATCAATGCAGAGAGGTAGCTCACAAGCACCTCCTCCACGTTCAGCATAGCTAAATATCCATGCCGTTCATTCCCCACATTGGCCGAACAATCCAACATCGTGGGGTTATAAATATGGCTTATGCATGGTTTTCCCCCAGAAGGCTGATATTTTGTCATGCATTTCTGGAAGAAAGGGGATTTTTCTACAGTGTGAGGGATTTACTTTCACTGGGGAGAAAAAATTCTCATCCAGCCTTAGTAATCACTTCTTTATATGCTGCTCTCAGTTTTTAGCACATCCTTCTGGCTCCTCAGAGTCATAGAGGAATCCATCCATCCATCCATCTTCTACCGCTTACTCCTTTTCAGGGTCGCGGGGTAACCTGGAGCCTATCCCAGGGAGCATCGGGGTACACCCTGGACAGGGTGCCAGTCCATTGCAGGACACCAATCACATACACACTCAAACACCCATTCATACACTACGGACACATGAGACACACCAATCAGCCTACCATGCATGCCTTTGGACTAGGGGAGGAAACCAGAGTACCCAGAGGAAACCCCCGCAGGAGAACATGCAAACTCCATACACATGTGGCCCCGGCGGGAATCGGACCCTGTAGGTGTGAGGCGAACGTGCTAACCACTAAGCCACCATGATCCCCTGTCAGAGAGGAATAATTATAAAAAAAAAAAAGAGTGTTTTTTCCCCTTTTGGCTTTCCATAGTGGAAGGAGGAGTTCCAACTTGAGCTCCAAAATCCAGCGGAGAGCAATAAAGCAAGAGTTAAAGCAGCACTCATCTCCAACTCTTCCTCCGGATCCATAAGAGATCCCCTGGACCTGAGACGGCTATCGGACCAGATCCACGAGGCTCTGAAACCCAACTTGCTTGGAGAGTCAAGAAGAGCGAGAGTCACGTCCTAAATGTAGGCATTATCATGCGCAGCCTTTGAGGCTGGCATCGTATGCTACCCCCCTAGACACTTCACCCAGAAAGTGTGCACTATTTCCCGTGAGTAAAGGGGAGCAAGCTGTAACACGCTTCCTGAATTCTCTCACTCATATTTTTCTCTCACCCTCATTCTTTTTTTTCTTCTCTTTTTTTAAATGATAGAAAAGTTCTGAGATTTTGAGAAAAGATATAGAGTAAATGAAGCATCTTTTTGTTTCTTTACACAAACAACCGACATGCAGTCTTTCGCTGAAGATAATAGAGGCTGATGACATGGTTCACATATTTATATCACACGACGCGATTAATTGCCATGTCAACTGATAATGGCAGGCCTATAAATAGGCATGTTTTTACACAAGCTTCAGATGCTGGTTGCGTGAGAGGTGTTCTCATAATGTTATGCTAAATTCAACATCTCAGAGGTGAAACTGTTCTGTACTGAGGAATGGGCTAAACTTCCTCCAGGCTGAGGTGCAGGACTTGTCAACACTTACCGGAAACGTTATTTACAGTTATTGCTGCATGAAGTGGTTATACCAGATACTGAATGCAAAGGTTCACATACTTTTGCCACTCACAGATATGTAATATTGGATTGTTTTCCTCAATAAATAAGTTACCAAGTATAATATTAAGTATAATACAAACCATGTGTTGTTCTTTGCTTAGTTGCTTATATAGTAATAAATGAATCAGTCCACTAATATCTGTTTGTAGTATTTATTACATTGATTATAAAATTTAACACAAGTTCCTAAATGTTAAATTTTAAGAGTACAAGCATAGATTGCTATCTCTTTTTGGTCATGTTCTATACATATAATTCTATCAAAAATCTCTTTTAACATGTGCTTATTCTGGGTTTAGATCTGATGTCAGTCTTTACTGCGATGATGTGGACATCCGCTTCAGTAAGATGATGAACTCTTGCAAAGTGTTGCAGATCCGTTATGCCAGCGTGGAGCGGTTATTGGAGCGGCTGACTGACCTGCGCTTCCTGTCTATTGACTTTCTCAACACCTTTTTGCACTCATACCGCGTCTTTACCACTGCAGATGTTGTACTCAACAAGCTCATTGCAATCTACAAGAGGCCCATCAGTGCCATCCCAGCTCGGTGGGTCTCACATGTGGCTTGCTATTACTATTATGTGGCACTGAGAAAATGCTAACAGTGCTGATAATTAGTGGAAACCTGAGGGTGTTGTTGTCAAGTAATGTTTATAATAGAAGCTGGCCCTTTAAGCTTTTTTCCAGCTCATGAGCTGTCTAAAAAGAAATATATTTTAAAATGAAACTTTACATCCAGCAATGCTGTTAACAAAAGCTAATTTTAATGAGTAAAGCTCTAATGTCTGTTATCAGTTATGAGCAGCCTGTCATATGAGGCCATATATAAATGCTCAAATTTAGGTCAGGTGAGGTCAAAAATGTTGTTTTACTCTGTTATAGTTGTCTACGTACCTCCTATTGCATATTTAAATAATTTTTTCAACATGCATTCTATGCATTCTATGCATATTCTAACACACCTGTTAGCTGTATCTTATATGACTCCGCTCACCATTCAAAAGCATCATACATGGCTTTGTTTCACCAGTCAAACAGAGTCATATGCATACTGTAAAGCATAGGTTCCCAACCTTGGCTCTGGAGTATGCTCTCTCCAGCATATTTTAGTGTTTTCCCTGCTCCCGACACACATCTCATCAGCTAATTATCTCATCAGCTAATTAACAGTCCTTCATAAGTTCAAGTGGGTTTGTTAGAATTTTGTTTGTTAAAATTTGCAGCACAGGGGTTCTCCAGGAGCATTGAATGCATTCTGTAATGGTAGCATAGTTGTTACCAATGGCGCAGAAGTAGTATTTCCCTGCATAGCTTTACAACAGTGGCTCAAACAGTGGATGATGCTATGGAAGTAGATCACCACTGGCCTCATATTGAGGCAGTGCTTTCTGTGCAGTATGTAATTAATTGCTTTCTCGGTCAGCTTAAGAATAAGGACATTTCAGCATTCAAGAAATCAACATCCAACTTGAGAAAACATGTTGCGGTAAATTGTTTTGGCTAGTGGAGTGTGATGGAGCTAGATAACATGGGCGGTAACTGGCAAGCAAAGAATACTAATAGGGAAGACTGAATTTTATAATTTAATAGTTTGGGATGTTCAGTTGTTGAGCTAGGTTTGGCAATGCATTGTCTAGCTGGCTAAAGTTTGTGGTGTACCCCTAATTATTAAATATGATCCAGTGAAGTAAATTACTGCATAGTACCTAAAGAATTTTTACTACATTATTACTTTTACTGGAGTCATAATTTAAAAGGTTACTTTTATTATTGCTTGAGTAATAATTTTTTAATGTAACAAAACTTTTACTTGACCACAGTTTTTTTTTCTTTACCTCTGGGATAAGTGTTGTGCCGATTAGTTCTTTGGGATGCTTGTGACTACAAACATAGACCACATATAAGGATTAGGTGAACAGATTTGGCCTTCTGCTTCTGTGAAAATGACTGCACAGGCCAAAGAAAATGTAGAGTTAAATATCAGTTCACAAAGCCAAAGAGGGTTAAAAATGACAGTGAAACTCCAAACAGAAGATGAATAAGCAAAGAAATACAAAGGAGCAGAAGCCATAATCATAGCCGGAAGAATAAAGGTCAAAATATGGCAGCTCTCAGTTGTCACAGTGGCAACATCACTTTTAAGTATTCTTTGCTGATTACATGAATCAGGAGAAAATGTGATAATTAAATATCAATGAACATGAGAGGGATTGTTCATAACACTTTGTTAAGTGATAACCAGTGGTCCACAGTTTGCCATGATTTAGCTGGGAAGAGTGACAGTGAAAGAGGAGGCGTGCAAAGTGAGAGGTTGGAAGTCACAATAAAAGTTAATACCCTGTGATGTGTGTGAGAGGGTGATACTTTGGCACAGCAGGTAATGTTGCAGGTCTCAGGTTCAATCCTGAGCTCAGGTTATTTTTTATACAGTTTCTTCTGTTTTTTCCAGTTCTCCCACACCATCTAGGAGTAATGGCCTTGTTAAAATGCCTCTAAATGTAATTATTAAATAAAGTTGACTTATTTTTAAGATATTTTTATATTTTTATGCAGTGTAGTATCTATCTATGTGTGCGCCTCTATGGGTCTCTGAGCAAATTGCCCTAGGTTATAGCATTTGGTAGCATATAAGGGAACTGTTATTAAGGAATTTGAAGTTATGTATGAGTTGTTACTTTACTCAATGTTACTTTATTCATTGTGAAGGAGACAAGCATTTCTGGTGAAATATCTGATATGTGCTTAAGGGGTTATGGGGACATTCATTAATTCATCTTCAGTAACTGCTTTATCCTAGTCAGGGTCATGGTGTATCCAATCCCAGCCAGTATGGTGGAGCCAATCCTAGTAAGACTGGGCACAAGGTTAGGAAAATTCACCACACATCAGATACCAGTCCATCATAGAGTACCATGCACTACTCATTGAGTAGTGTAACCTTCTCACCCAGCTACATGTTTTTGGAAGGGGGGAGGAAATCAGAAAACCAGAGGAAACACATGGAGAACATGCTAAACTTTGTACAAACAGTAAACCAAGCTCACAATCAAACCCAGGACCTTGGAGCTGTGAAATGCCAATGCTACCCATTGCACCACTTTCTACCCAGACACCAAATTCTTTCAGTAAAGTGATGCAATACAATCCCAATTCCAAAAAAGTTGGGACGCTGTGTAAAATGTGCATAAAAACAGAGTACAGTGATTTGCAAATATCATAAACACATATGTTAGTCACATTAAAACATAGAAAACATATCAAATGTTTAAATTGAGCAAAGGTACCATTTTAAGTAAAAAATAAGCAAATTTTGAATTTGATAGTCACAACATGTCTCAAAAATGGGGATTGGGCAATAAAAGGCTGGAAAAGCAAGAGTTACTAAAAAGATACGGCTGCAGAAACATATTGTAACTAATTAGGTTAATTGGCAACAGGTCAGTAACATGATTGGGTATAAAAAGAGTATCTTAGAGAGGTAAAGTCTCTCAGAAGTAAAGATAGGATGGAATTTGGATGGAAGCATATGTTGCTCTAAAACATGTATATACCTTTCAGAATTGATGGTGCCAGGCGCACGGTGGCTTAGTAGTTAACATGTTCACCTCACACCTCCAGGGTCCAGGGCTCCATTCCCACCGGGGCCATGTGTGCACTGAGTTTGCATGTTCTCCCCGTGCTGCTGGGGTTTCCTCCGGGTACTCCGGTTTCCTCCCCCAGTCCAAAGACATGCATGGTAGGCTGATTGGCGTGTCAAAAGTGTCCGTAGTTTATAAATGGGTGTGTGAGTGTGAATGTGATTGTCCCCTGTGATGGACTTGCACCCTGTCCAGGGTGTACCCCACCTTGTGCCCGATGCTCCAGGTTCCCCCGCGACCCTGAAAAGGAGTAAGCGGTAGAAGATGGATGGATGGAATTGATGGTGCCTTTCCATATGTGCAAACATTCCATTCCATAGGCACTAATGCACCCCTATACCATCAGATATGCAGGCTTTTTAATGGGGTGCTGACAAAAAGCTGGATGGTCTCTCTCCTCTTTAGTCCTCTTTGGTTCAGTGTACGCAACATCCATGGTTTCCAAAAAGAATTTCAAATTTCGATTTGTCTGACCACAGAACAGTTTTCCATTTTGCCTCAGTCTATTTTAAATGAGCTTTGGCCCAGAGAAGATCATATACGTAACACCACAGAGCATATACTTTGCAAGGTGAGTGTAAACTAAGAGTTTGTATATACTGTGAGCATGGTAATGATTGTAACCAAGTCCAGGTGTGTGCAGTTAGTAATCTGGTGACCGTAAACATGTTTGGCAAGGTGGTGTGTTGTAGTCCTTGGCCTGTAGTTCAGCACTGACTCTAGTGTAGACATTGAATTCTATTCAATTTAATAAAATTTTATTTATATCAGGTGTCAAGAAAAAAATCCCTGAGAGGTCAAGAAGAAGAAACCTTGAGAGGAACCAGACTCAATACATAGCTAGACAGGGAGATCGATAGAGAGAGAAAGGGAGAGGGGGGTGAGACCATGATGGGCGACAGTATCCAAATATCCCTGTTTACAAAAACACTCTAAACCCATGAACACGCAGGATACAATATTTAAATGATAATGTTATTTATTGAAGCAAAAAATATATCCAATATCAACTGGGCCTGAATGAAAATGTATTTGCCCCTGTTGTTACTAATTCCAAAATTCTTTGAAATTGCGTACATAATCAGGTTCAACTTGACAACACGCAAGTAGGTCTGATTACTGCAAACCTGTTCAAATCAACACTTAAATAGAACATTTTGGCCAGCATGAAGTTGGTTAAAAGGTCTTACCCAGTAACACACAATGCCAAAATGAAAGAAATTGCATAAATGATGTGGAAGAATGTGATTGAAATTCATCAGTCTGGGAAGGGTTACAAAGCTATTTCAAAGGCTCTGGGCCTCCAAAGGACCACAGTGAGAGTCACTGTCTCCAAATGGAAAAACTTGGCACAGTTGTGAACTTTCCCAGATGTGGCCAACCTCCCACAATTCCTCCAAGAGCACAACAACTACTTATCCAGCAAATCACAGAAGAGCAAAGGACAACATCAAAGGAACTACAGGCCCCTCTTAGATCAGTAAAGTTCACTGTTCATGACTCCACGATCATAAAAACACTGGGCAAAAATGGCATCCATGGAAGCGTGGCCAAGACAAAAACCACTGCTAACCCAGAAGAACATTAAGGCTCATGTGAATTTTGTCAAAACACACCTTGATCCTCAAACCATTTGGAAGAAAGGGATCCCATTACATCTGGCATAAACCAAACACAAATGTAAAAAAAAAAAAACCACAAAAAGAACATCTTATCTACGGTTAAGCATGGTGGTGGCACTGTGATGGTGTGGGTATGCTTTTCTGGTTCAGGGCCTGGGCAACTTGCAATAATTGAGGAAAACATGACTTCTGCCAGAAAATCCTAAAGAATGTATGGTCCTCAGTCCATAAGTTGAAACTCAAATTCAACAGGATTATGGATGAAAATGATACAAAGCATAGGAGTAAGTCCTAGTCCTAGAAGTAAGTGAAAGACTGATCTCCAGTTATCAGAAGTGTTCGGTTGCAGTTATTGCTGCTAAAGATGGCACAACCAGATTTAAATTATCAGGGGACAATTAGATTTTCACACAGTTGATAGGTGTTTGATAACTTTTGTTGCTTCAATAATATTTTCTTTTTTTAAATTGTCACAAAACTGGACTGGAGGCTGGATGCAGGTGCAGGTCACGGAGTCTTTATTCAACATAAAGAGAAAACACAAAACAAAAACGTGGCCTTCAAAGCAGACGTGAATCAGACAACTTAGCATAACAGGATACTCTATGACCGCTCACTCATGGGGTTGACAACTAATAATACAGAGCCACGTGCTCAGTAACCGATGCATTTAAATACTAGTGATCATTAACACAAAAACACGAACACCTGTGACAAATCAAAACAAGGAAGTGCGCAGCAAAACCTCGGTCACGTGACCCAACCAGAGCCACAGTGCCATCTGCTGGCCGTATTGTGACAAAAATATATAATAACTGTAATGTGTTTTTACTCTGGTTGTCTTTGTTTTATGTCGTATCTTGTTTGAAGATCTAAAATTATTTAGTACAAAAACAGAAGAAAGTGCTGCCCCCTGCTTTGATCTTCATTATTTAAGGTACCATCAAAAAACCTCCACATTTTTATTGAAGCAGGCATTTCGGAGCACTGCTGCATTCTGGACTCACTGGAGATTGTTAATGCAAAAAACAGACATCAAGGCAATACAATAATTCAACTTGGAGCTAACAAACATTTCTGCATAATGTAGTGACATAATAATTCTTATCTTAGCAATATTTCTGAAAAATAAAAGAAGGGTATCCTAGTGATATTATCTAAATGAGGTTCAAATGAGAGACTGGAGTCAATAATCACACCAAGGTCTTTTTTGCTGCAGATGATGAAACAGAAAGACCATCCAGAAATACTATGTAATAAGAAAGCTTACTTCTATCTGCAAGTGGTCCTAGTACAAGTATGTCTGTCTTGTAAGAATTGAGTAGATGGAGGTTAATAAGCTCCCAGTGTCTAATGTCCTTTACACATCCCTCAACATTATTAAGCTGGTGTATCTCATCTGGCTTTCTGAAACATACAGTGAGGGAAAGAAGTATTTGATTCCCTGCTGATTTTGTACGTTTGCCCACTGACAAAGAAATGATCAGTCTATAATTTTAATGGTAGATTTATTTGATCAGTGAGAGACAGAATAACAACAAAAACAATCCAGAATAACACATGTCAAAAATGTTATAAATTGATTTGCATTTTAATGAGGGAAATATGTATTTGACCCCTCTGCAAAACATGACTTAGTACTTGGTGGCAAAACTCTTGTTGGCAATCACAGAGGTCAGACATCTCTTGTAGTTGGCCACCAGGTTTGCACACATCTCAGGAGGGATTTTGTCCCACTCCTCTTTGCATATTTTCTCTAGGTCATTAAGGTTTGACGTTTTGCAACTCGAACCTTCAACTCCCTCCAAGATTTTCTATGGGAATAAGGTCTGGAGACTGGCTAGGCCAATCCAGGACCTTAATGTGCTTCTTCTTGAGCCACTCCTTTGTTGCCTTGGCCAAGTGTTTTGGGTCATTATCATGCTGAAGTACCCATCCACGACCCTTTTTCAATGCCCTGGCTGAGGGAAGGAGGTTCTCACCCAAGATTTGATGGTACATGGCCCCGTCCATTGTCCCTTTGATGCGGTGAAGTTGTCCTGTCCCCTTAGCAGAAAAACACCACCAAAGCATAATGTTTCTACCTCCATGTTTGACAGTGGGGATGGTGTTCTTGGGGTCATAAGCAGCATTCCTCCTCCTCCAAACATGGCGAGTTGAGTTGATGCCAAAGAGGTCCATTTTGGTCTCATCTGACCACAACACTTTCACCCAGTTGTCCTCTGAATCATTCAGATGTTCATTGGTAAACTTCAGACGGTCATGTATATGTACTTTCTTGAGCAGGGGGACCTTGCGGGTGCTGCAGGATTTCAGTCCTTCACGGCGTAGTGTGTTACCAATTGTTTTCTTGGTGACTATGGTCCCAGCTTCCTTGAGATCATTGACAAGATCCTCCCGTGTAGTTCTGGGCTGATTCCTCACCATTCTCATGATCATTGCAACTCCACAAGGTGAGATCTTGCATGGAGCCCCAGGCCGAGGGAGATTGACAGTTCTTTTGTGTTTCTTCCATTTGCAAATAATTGCACCAACTGTTGTCACCTTCTCACCAATCTGCTTGGCAATGGTCTTGTAGCCCATTCCAGACTTGTGTAGGTCTACAATCTTGTCCCTGAAATCCTTGGAGAGCTCTTTGGTCTTGGCCATGGTGGAGAGTTTGGAATCTGATTGATTGATTTGCTTCTGTGGACAGGAGTCTTTTATACAGGTAACAAGCTGAGCTTAGCTAATCTCAGCTTGTTACCTGTATAAAAGACACCTGGGAGCCAGAAATCTTTCTGATTGAGAGGGGGTCAGATACTTATGCAAATCAATTTATAACATTTTTGACATGCGTTTTTCTGGATTATTTTGTTTTCTGGATTTTCTGTCTCTCACTGTTGAAATAAACCTACCATTAAAATGATAGACTAATCATTTGTTTGTCAGTGGGCAAACGTACAAAATCAGCCGGGGATCAAATACTTATTTCCCTCACTGTACATTGCATGTCATCAGCATATCAGTTGAAGCTAATACCATGTTTACGAATAATTGTACCCAGAGGTACAAAAAAGCAGCTGGACTAAAACAGAACCCTGTGGACGACCAAACTGTACTATGCGTAGAAAAGTCACCATTTACAATTTTCAAACTGATAATCATCAATCAAGTAAAACCTGAGCCAGGACAGAGCCATTCCCTTAACGCAATTAACATTTTCTAGTCTATCAAAGAGAATAATGTGATCAGTGGTATCAAATCTCCATTAAGCTGAAGCAAGACAAGATGAAAAGTTGCACTAAGGTGAAGCAAGGAGACAGAGGTCAGTAGTATGACCTATAACATGGGGCAGGGTTTAACAGAAAGAGAGTGGACAAGAAGCATGTACAGTCAACCTGGAACATGATGAGTAAGAAAGCAGAATGAGTACAGGATTAAACAACAAGGAAAACACCAAACATCATGAAATAATTTGCGAGGGTGGCCAGAACTGTATTGCACTGGAAGCCGGAACAATCTGGTGATGAGTGGCTGAAGAACTTCGATTTATATACACTGTTGATTCGCAAGTTGATGAGGAGCATCCAATGATTCAATCCCAAAGCCTGAGAAGTGGAGTGCTACACTTCGACATATACACATACACATACTCAAACAGAGAAACGAGGGAGACAAAACACTGGAAGCATGGGGAAGAGAAAAACAGGGAAATATGGGGAAATACACAGGCTTCTGGCCAGTACCCCCTCTCAACAGGCACTTCCAGGCAAACAAGCAACCAGGGGGTCTGCTACCTGGGTCGAGTTGCATGCATTGGGCTCTCTGAACCACAGACTCAATCTCTCATGTGATTGCCCCAACCACACGGGCTGGAGGGAGGATGGTGTCAGGGCCAAAGGGATCTTCTTCTGAGGTGAACAGGCTGGAGAGGGCATCGCGCTTAGCATTCTTAGACCTGAGGCAGTTGGTGACAGTTAAGTTGAACCACCTGAAGAACAAGACCTAGTGAGCCAGGTTGAGGCATTTTGCAGTCTGGATATAAGCCAGGTTCTTATGATCAGTCCAGACTATGAAGGGCTGTTCAGCCCCCTCAAAAGTCAGTGTTTCCATACTTCTAGCGCTTACTTTACGTCAAACAACTCACGATTCCCCACATCATGGTTGCTTTCCTCAGGGAGAGGCAGGCACATAGGTGAAGTTTCTGGTCTGGAGCCAAACACTGGGAGAGCACCACACCTGAATTGGAGGCATCCACCTCCACGATGAATTGCCAAGCAGGATCAAGATGGATGAGCATGGGGGCAGAGGTGAACAGCCCCTTGAGTATGGTGAAGGTGACCTGTGTCTCAGGGGTCCATACAAAGGAAGTGGAGATGAAGGTGAGCCTGGTGAGGGGTGCTGCTACCAGACTGTAGTCCCTGTAAGAATGGTGGTAAAATTTGGCAACCTTCGCAAGCACTGCAGCTGCTTCAGGTTGGTGGGCCGCCGGAACACTCTTCTCCTAGTCAGCCTTGATCCATCCGCTCTCAATTTTTTTTACGTTTCATTTTTATTGAATATTTCTGCTGAACACTTCTGATGAACATTTCTGCTGAGCATTTCTGCTAAACATTTTTGCTAAACATTTCTACTGACCAATTCTGCTAACCATTTCTACATTTCTTCATTTCTAATGATCATTTCTGCTAAACATTTCTGCTGAACATTTCTGCTGAACATTTCTGCTAAACATTTTTTGCTAAACATTTCTGCTAAACATTTCTACTGCACCTTTCTGCTAAATATTTCTATTGAACATTTTTGCTAAGCCTATCTAAATCACCTTTTCTGTTCTGTTCTCCCCACCCTTTCCCAAAAATAAAAACAAATTGAGCAACAGCAGTAAATATTCACAGGTTTTTTTCTTTTTATACAAAGGAAAACAAAATGAAACCGACAACCCACCCCTCCAGCTCATCATGGCTACCCAATAACTGTCGCTGGTTATAAAGATAAAAATCAACAACAGGCATTAACCTTTAAGTGGGTAGTGTCTGTAACTCCATAAAGTATGCAATAAAGGGATGACATTTATGAAAAAACTTGTCTGTACAACCATTCATCGTATATTTTATTTTTTCAAGTTTCAGAAAAAACATCACATCCTTCATCCACTGGGAGATAGATGGGTATTTAGCAGACTTCCAATGCTACAGTAGGGAACATCTTGCTATAAGGGATGTGAAAGCAATAACATCCTTTTGTTTCGAGCTCAAAGGAATCGAAGCTTCAGGAATCCCAAATACCGCAATCAATGGACAAGGGTTTAAATCTACCCTGAGAATAGTGGACATGATGACAAAAAAGCCAGACCAAAGACCGTGGAGATCAGGGCAGAAGAAAAACATATGGCCAAGATGACAGGGAGAGCCATGGCATTTATTACACTTGTCCTCTACATTCGGATACATCACAGACAATCTCAACTTGGACAGATGGACTCCATCCGCTCTCAATGACATACCCCAGGAAGGTGACTGTGGGGACACAAAAGAAATTTCTCCACTCTCCACTCCTAGTTGTTTCTCTAGGAGTTACTGTATGACTTAACAGACATGGCAAATACGATCTATGGGAGTTCTGGAGAAAATCAGGATGTCTGCAAGGTATACAAAAATGAAGTGTTTCAAGAAGCACTAAGAACAATGCTGGGGCATTGGTGAGGCCAAACAGCATGACCAAGTATTTGAAGTGACCCAGGGGGATGTTGAACACAGTCTTCCATTCATCTCCCCTCCCTGTTCCTAACCAGATGATACACGCTCCCCAGGTCCGAATTAAGGAGGGGCAGGGGTACTTTAAATTTTTAAATGGTGATACTGTTCAGACCCCAGTAGTCAATGCAGGGACAAAAGAATTTATACTTTTTGGCCACCGAAAAAGAAACCTGGCACCAAGGGGAAAAGAGAATGATTGGATGATCCTGGCAGTGAGGGAGTCACTGATATATTTCTCCATGGCCTCCTTCTAAGGGCAGGATATGTTGTACAGGGGGCCAGATGATAGGGTGGCCTCAGTTAACAGGTCAATAGCACAATTAAAAGGCTGATGAGGCAGTAAGGAGAGGCCTGGGTCCTTGTTGAAGGCCTCTCCCAGATTGGGGTATTCCACAGACAGGGCCAAGAGGTTGGGTGGGGATAAGGCTGATGGGGAATCAGGGCTCTCAGTGGGAGGAATGGCAGAAGGAGTTCCAATTGATGATTTTGTCAACTGACCTATCTATAAGGGAATTATGCTTCTGTAGCCAGAAGTGCCATAACACCAGCATGGGGAGTAAATTAGTTTATTTGGATCTGCTCCCAGTGATTGCCAGAGAGAAGCAGGAGCAGTGAGGTTGTGTGATGGGTAATGCAGGCCAGACATCTACCATCTAAGGCATTTACTGTGATGGGGGAATCCAGTTGTTTGACCAGGAATCCCGCTTGAAAACCATGCTTGACTGTAGGCAAGACACACAAGTCTTTGTTCTCTTGAACTGATTGTAGCCAAACACGCTTGACACCATCTGAACCAAATAAGTTTATCTTGATTCCAGTAATCCATGTCCTTAGTCTGCTTGTCTTCAGCAAACTGTTTGCGGGCTTTCTTGTACATAATCTTTAGAAGAGGCTTTCTTCTGGGACGACAGCCATGCAGACCAATTTGATGTGTGCGGCGTATGGTCTGAGAACTGACAGGCTGACCCCCCACCCCTTCAACCTCTGCAGCAATGCTGGCATCACTCATACGTCTATTCATTGAGGGAACCATGAATGCCAACATGTATTGTGACATACTGAAGCAGAGCATGACCAGTATGCAGTGTTCTAGCATGATAATGACCACCTCCTAGACGACCACTGCTTTGCTAAAGAAGCTGAGGGTGAAGGTGAAGGACTGGCCAAGCATGTCTCCAGACCTAACCCTATTGAGCATCTGTGTGGCAAATATTATAATATTATAATAATATCCAGCCAATATTGCAAAAAGATCTTCGATAAGTGGTATCGGATAGCGTTCAATGCCTAATACAGTTTGAAATGTCCGTTTAAAATCTCCACAGATTCACACTGCAACATTTTTCTTTACCACCGGAACAATTGGAGTTGCCCATTCAGAATAATGAACTGGTGACAATACCCCACTCTCTGTCTTTTTGCTGAAGTGCAAGGGACAGCTCTTGATTAAAAGAATTTTGGTTTATGCTCAGGTTTTGCTTCAGTGTCATCAATCCTAATTCTTTAGGGAAAAAAAACTTCAGCAGGTTTCTTCAACACAGATTCCAGTGTTGATTGTTTAATAGACTTAATTTCTTTCCAATTCATCTGGATTTTGTGCAACCACTCTTTTCCCAAAAATGGTGGGTAATCTCCCTTTACCACATACAAACACATACTGCCATTTGCTTGTTCATTTTCGCTTGAACATTTATGACTCCTTGTGGACACAAAGCCTCCCTTGTATTGGTTCTCAGTACAATGTCAGTGGACATTGTTCAAGTGTTTAAACATTGCACTATATGTCTCATTTGATTTCAAAAAATACTGCTGCACCAGTATCTAATTCCATTTTTAAAGAAATTCCTTTGATTTCTGGCTTTACAGAGAAATGTAATTTTTCATTCTAGAATTTCTAGAAAAAATTCACAAAGTGATTGCTAGGAAATGTTGATGGTAAATAAGAATCTAGGACTATTTTTATTTTATTAACTTCTATGAGTAAACAGTATATTAAAATCCTGATACAATACAATACAATTTACAATTTAGATGTAAGAGACCGAATACTGAACAGTCCAAGCTTCAGATCAAAGGTGCTGGCTGTGCATTCGGTATGATCTAATTTTATGCTAACTATGTTACTAAATTAAATGAATATTTCCCCATTATTGTTTAGCTTGGGCAATAGACAAAGTCTAGCAGATGGTTAGTTGGCATTGGCTTGGGATTGTCATCAATTAACTAGGCCTGTTCTGAGATTACCTTCCTGACCATCCCACCCTTACAGTCTAGTCTTGCCCTTAAAACTACACCATTATCAAGCCCACATTGTTTTCAATGCACCACAACCAGCTGCGACCATAACCGGCTCTAAGCTCTAATCATCACTATTTTTCTCACTGTGAGGGCTCTAATTCCAGAGTTGGAGGTTTGTGATCTCCACCAAAGGCATTCATACTTTCTCCTTCCCAAAACTATCCCAATGGGAGTGGACTCTCCCAGGATGACCCTGTCCTCATCCACAGGGCACAAGGGTTCATTGATGAGAGGTCTGGTGAAAATTACATAAATTGGGGCTAGAGAACAGAAAAGTGTTCACCGTATTACCAGCAGATTGTAAATTCCAACTATGCCATAGCCATCAGTGTCTGGGAGTCCTAAACAGCAAAATTATTCTTTGGGTGGGAGGTATGCCATTACTCGTTCCTCTGTCAATCAGAGCCACATTAAATAATGAGTTCATGTATGTGGAAGAGGGAAGATTCCCACAGATTGTTTTACATTGGCCTGTGATCAGTTTAAAAAGTTACAGTTGCTCTCTTCACATGTTTCCAAGTGTTATGCTCCGCCCCTTGTGTGTGTGTGTTTGTGTCTGTGTTAGGTGTTTTGTTCTCTGTCCAGGTGCTGCTGTCTTACTACTGGGTTCGCAACTCAACTCACCCCCACCATCTGCAGGTGTGCTTACCGTCATTGTTGACAATATAAGGGCACCAGTGGGCAGAACGCCAGTCTAAGCTTTGCCATATTGCTGTGCGTGATTTCCTGGTTGTATGACCCTTTTGCTTGTGTATGACCTTTGAGATTAGTCTGACCCCTTTATTTTTTGTGTCTGTTCTGTATATAATTTATAATTTTTGTGTACATTTTGTAATTTTATAAACGATGTGTACAGGCGCATCTCAAAAAATGTTAATATTGTAGAAAAGTTCAATTTAATCGAAAAAGTGGAACATATATTCTAGATTCATTATACATAAAGTGAAATATGTCAAGCCTTTTTTTGTTTTAATCTTCATTAAAACACGGCTTACGGCTCATGGAAATCAAAAATCCAGAATCTCAAAATTGTAGAATTGTCATGATTCCCCCGTGCGGCAGCGCGCCTTGTGCGCTGGTGCACATGCGCATGCTGCTTCCGGGTTGACGTCATCTCTTCGTCCCGTCTCATCATGTGTCACGGTAGTTGGTATTAGGCCCGCAGCTGTTAGCCGTTTGCGGGCTAATGAGGCATGTGTGTATATATAGCGTGAGCCGTGCTTCACATGGCGGGTTGAATGAATGATTCTATGTATGAATCATGTATATACGTGCGTATTCCATGTATAACTCGAGTGCGACTATTGCGAGTCTTGGTTTCAGGTCATGTTTATGCCATAGCCTTAGCATTAGCATTAGCCATAGCCAAGTTGGTTTAGTGTAGCCTAGTTTGTAGAGAGAGTCATGTTCTTGTTTCCGTTTTGTTTTGCTTCCACCACTGTAAATAAAAGTCACCCTTCGACTGCAATTGCATCCTGCCTGCTTCCTTCATGTCACGGCCAGTGACAGATTCAACCGCCAAACCATGGATGCAGCAGTTTAAGAGGATGAGTACCGTCAAAGCGACCCGGTTTCATGCGTTTTGCGGGTGGTTTAAGAGGAGAGCCGACAGGGCAGACAGGTCTGAGGAATTCCGCCGTGCGCTTCAGGAGAAGAGCAAACAACTCGACGAGGGCGTTGCTGAGGCACGCCGTATTCTGGAGCAACTGCAGGGGAATTGCGCCGAGTCTGCTATTCAAGTCCAGGCCAAGGTCCAGGACCAAGCTACGTCTCAAGTTCATGACCAAGCTACGTCTCAAATTCCCGTCCAAGCCACAGTCAAGCCTCACGTCCAAGCCACAGCCACGCCTCCAGCCCAAGCCACAGCCATGCCTCCAGTCACAGCCACGTCTCCAGTCCAAGCCACAGTCATGCCTCCAGTCCAAGCCACAGTCACACCTCCAGTCCAAGCCACAGCTCCAGCCACGGCCCAAGTCCAAGCTCCAGCCACCGCTCACGCCCAAGCCCCAGCCACAGCTTATGCCACAGCTCATGTCCAAGCTAACGCCACAGCTCATGTCCAAACTCCAACCCAGGTCAAGTCTTGAGTTCCAGCCATCCAAGCTCAGTCTCAAGTTCCTGCCATCCAAGCTCAGTCTCAAGTGCCTACCCAAGCCAAGCCACAAGCTCCAGTCCAAGCCATGCCTCAAGCTCCAGTCCAGGCCATGCCTCCAATCCAAGTCTACAACATGCAAGTCCAAGCCATGTCCCTAGTCCAAGCCATGTTTCAAGCAGTCCAAGCCCAAATCCTGTCCCAAGTTCCTGACGCGTCTCGAAGCCAGCTGTTCCGGAAAATCCGGTTCAGTTCGTGCCAGAGTCTGCTAAAGCGTAGCCCAGAAACTTTTTTTGGGGGCAACGATGACAGCAGGGCTCCAAGCCCGAGGCCTATGTGGAGGTTCTCGGGTGGGGATCTCCTGCCAACTGAGGAGGCTGTCCTGCTGCCCAGCACAGCCGAGGAAAATTTCCGGCTGTCCATCCCAGCTAAGGAGGCTATCCTGCTGCCCTGCACAGCTGAGGAAAATGTCCTGCTGTCCAGCCCAGCTGAGGAGGCTGTCCTGCTGCCCTGCAAAGCTGAGAAAACTGTCCTGCTGTCCAGCCCAGCCGAGAAGGCTGTCCTGCTGCCCTGCACAGCCCAGGAAGCTATCCTGCTGTCCCGTCCTATGTGGAGGTCTCGGCAGTGGAGCTCCTGCCAGCTGAGGAGGCTGTCCTGCTGCCCAGCACAACCGAGGAAAATTTCCGGCTGTCCATCCCAGCTAAGGAGGCTATCCTGCTGCCCTGCACAGCTGAGGAAAATGTCCTGCTGTCCAGCCCAGCTGAGGAGGCTGTCCTGCTGCCCTGCAAAGCTGAGAAAACTGTCCTGCTGTCCAGCCCAGCCGAGAAGGCTGTCCTGCTGCCCTGCACAGCCCAGGAAGCTATCCTGCTGTCCCGTCCTATGTGGAGGTCTCGGCGGTGGAGCTCCTGCCAGCTGAGGAGGCTGTCCTGCTGCCCAGCACAACCGAGAAAAATTTCCGGCTGTCCATCCCAGCTAAGGAGGCTATCCTGCTGCCCGCACAGCTGAGGGAAAATGTCCTGCTGTGCCCAGCCCAGCTGAGGAGGCTGTCCTGCTGCCCTGCAAAGCTGAGAAAAACTGTCCTGCTGTCCAGCCCAGCCGAGAAGGCTGTCCTGCTTCCTTCCACAGCCCAGGAAGCTATCCTGCTGTCCCGTCCTTTTGAGGTCATCCCTCAGTCTCCACAACCAGCTGGGGTCGTCGCCCAGCAGTCCTGTCCAGCTGGGGGTCGGGTCAGCAGTCCCGTCCAGCTGAGGACGCGTGCCAGCCTCCGCGTCCAGCTGAGAACATTGCTCACCCTCACTGCTCAGCTGAGGTCTTCGCTCAGCTTCCATGCCAGCTGAGGATGTCGTTCAGCCTCACAGCTCAGCCGAGGTGGTCGCTCACTGCTCAGCTGTCATGTGGTTTCCTGGCTCAGCATGGGACATTCGGCCCAGGTGCCCGGGGCCGCCAATGAAGGGGGAGGACTCTTGGCACTCCGGGAGGAGTGCCTTTAGGGGAGGGGGGTAAAGGGGGTTCTGTCATGATTCCCCCTGCAGCAGCGCGCCTCTGGCCCCTGTGCGCATGCGCATGCGCATGCTGCTTCCGGGTTGATGTCATGTCTTCGTCCGTCTCGTCATCTGTCACATGTGTTATGGTATTGCCCGCAGCTGTTAGAAGTTGTGGGCTAATGAGGTACGTGTGTATATATACCGTGGGCCGTGCTTTACGGCGTGGTTGAATGAACAATTCTATGTATGAACAATCAATGTACGTACATATGTATTCCATTTATAACTCGAGTGCGACTATAGCGAGTCTTGGTTTCAGGTCATGTTTATGCCATAGCCTTAGCATTAGCATTAGCCATAGCCAAGTTGGTTTAGCATAGCCTAGTTTGTAGAATCATGTTTCTTGTTTCCATTTTGTTTTGCTTCCTGCCTGCTTCCTTCACGTCACGACAAAAGAAAGAATATTTATAATACAGAAATGTCAACCTGATAAGAACTCTAATCAGCTAATTAACTCAAAACACCTGCAA
Source organism: Ameiurus melas (assembly GCA_012411365.1). NCBI lineage: Eukaryota > Metazoa > Chordata > Actinopteri > Siluriformes > Ictaluridae > Ameiurus > Ameiurus melas. Next base: position 17,529,707 of record CM022777.1, on the reverse strand, counting down.
AAGTTTCCTGAGCCTTTATTCTCTCAGCCTGGTTCAGTGCTCTCAACCACAATCATGGGGAAGATGGAAGTAAATTTTGCATTTGAAAATCAAGGTCCCAGAGTCTGGAGGAAGAGTGCAGAGGCACAGAATCCAAGCTGCTTGAAGTCCAGTGCGCAAGTTTTCACAATCAGTCATGATTTGGGGTCCAATATCATCTGCTGGTGTTGGTCCACTGTGTTTTCTCAAGTCGAGTCAATGTAGAAATCTACCAGGAGATTTTAGTGCACTTACTTCTTTAGTACCATTTACCACGTCATGCTTTCACCTGCTGACAAGTTTTATGAAGATGCTGATTTCCTTTTCCAGAAGTACTTGGAACCTGCCCACAGGGCCAAAACTACTAGTAACTGGTTTGCTCACCATGGTATTACCCTGCTTGATTGGCCAGCCAACTCACCTAACCTGGACCCCATAGAGAATCTATGAGAGACACCAGACCCAGCAGTACAGATGAGTTGAAGGCCGCTATCAAAGTAATCTGGGCTTCCATAAAACCTCAGCAGTGTGACAGGCTGATTGCCTTCATGCCACACTGCATTGATGCAGTAATTGGTGCAAAAGGTGCCCTGTCTGTATTGAGTGTATACATTAGCATACTTTTCAGAAGGCTGACATTTCTGTATTCTAATATTTTGAGATACTGGATTTTTTATTTCCATGAGCTGTAAGATGTAATCATCAAGATTAAAACAAAAAAAGGCTTGAAATATATCTGTTTATGTGTAATGAATCTAGAGCATATGAAAGTTTGACTTTTTGAATTAAAATACAGGGAAAAAAATAACATTTCCATGTTATTAATTTTTTTTGAGATGTAGCTGTACACCATTAGGACATACTGCTTGGAGCTAAGAAAAAATCGGGATGAGGGAGTGCAGTTTGTTTCACTTTTGCGGTGCTGTACAGTAATCCACTTATTTTAGTCCTTCTGAGCATGTCATTGAGCCACTCCCGTTCTTTTGCCATTAAAATAATTGCAGGAGCAGTGATTATTGCCTGCTCCACCGTCTGTTAGATTATGTCAGTTTGCTCAGGGAGCATTTAAGTCTTGCATATAGCAGAACCAAACAAGCTTTGAGTTCATCAAAGGAAGGGATGAAAAGACATTATGATCGGAAAGCTGTGGAGTGTTAATTTTCTGTTGGAGACTAGCTTCTAGTATTATTGTGGTGGTGAGGTAGGTGAATATTCTCCTATTTGAAAACATCCATACTGTGTAAATGGGCATGAGCATTTGATAATAAAACAGGAGAATGGTTACTAAATGAACATGCTCTGACTGTTCCTAGCCAGAGTGTGCAGTTCTCTGTTTATCATTAACGAAGCCCAATTCACTATGCTCAAAACTTTGTGAACCCTTTACAATTTTCTATATTGGATAGTTATATAAATGACCAAGTATGCTATTTTTGGTTTCATTTGTTAATTTAGTTGGGTTCTATATATATTTTTAGGACTTCCAAATCTGATGATGTTTTAGGTCATATTTAGGCAGATATATAGAAAAGTCTAAAGGTTTCACATACATTTCAAGCGCCACTATATAGGCAAGTTAATGTAGCACTATGGCTGACTTGTTTCCACTTCCGCTGCATTGTCACATGTGTAGACTGTGTAGGCTCTGCAAACTTTGTAACTAAATTGTATCTCCTTACAAGATACCGACAAATTCCATTTACCCCACTTGCCACTGATTTCTACTTTTTGCTTCTCTTATACTCAGCTCTACTAATCTTTTACATCAGAGCATGTACCTTGTTTGGTCACCTGATTGCCAGTCAGACTTTGAATACATACAAGTTTTGTTATGCAGCTTCCCAGCTTTTGCCACACCTGACTTTTGAATTAGAGGTGGATGCGAGCAGAAGAAGGCAGGTTCCGGTCTCCTTCAGAGGGATGGTCAGGGATTGTTCATCCCATTATTTATTTGTCTATGAAATTTGGGAGGCACCAACTTAATTACAGAACAGTTAAGAAAGAGACATCTGCTTTACATTTAGCACTACAGCAATTTGAAGTCTACCTGGGTAGGAATCTTTTGCCTATTACCATTTTTACAGACTACAACCCCTTAGTGTGTTAATGCCAGATGTGTAATGCTAACCAGCAGTTTAGGCATTGGTCCCTCATTGTGCAAGATTTCAATTTTCTATTGTACACAAAAAGGGTCCAGAATACATCATGGCTGATGCCCTTTAGAGGAGTTACTTGTGGTACGGACATTAGAGTAGAGAAGCCCATGCACAAGCTTCACATTTGTGCGTCAGGGTGTTCTGCTCAACCCCTTTTCTGTGTTTGTGCCTGTGTTCCGTGTTTTGTCCTCTGTCCAGGTGCTGCCGTGTTCCTTTTGTGTTCCAGCTATGTCACCCCACACTGCCTGCAGGTGTGCTTACATCATTGATGCGCCAGTATAAGAGCACCACTGGACAGAACACTGACAGCCTAGTGTTCATTTTCTATGATTTGCTTTGTGTGATTTCCTTGTGGTGGTTGACTTTTGGTGTATGACCCTTTTGCTGTGGTGTGAACTTTCAGATTAGTCAGATTTGTTTTTTTTTAATTTTTGTAACCTTTTTGTATATACAGTACATCCGGAGTCCACTAGTCATCCAGGGAACCTGATTTCTGGTGACTGTAATTATCCATATTGCATGATATATATATATATATATATATATATATATATATATATTATATATATATATATATATATATATATATATAATACACACACACACACACACTTTACAATTCATAAACCAAAATATTCTTGCCAGTGTACTTGCCAGTGTACTCTTGCCAGTGTATATTTTCCATCCACCTTTTTTCCCCACCAATCATAATTTGTAACTGTAAAACTAATTTATATAACTATGAACTGGGACCTACCACAAGGAAGAATGTGTTTGGCCTAACCCTCCCAGTTTGGTAGCTGTGTGTGTGGAAATGGGAGAGCTAGTTAATGGGTGGGAATTGGCAGATAACCAACTGTAAGAGAAAATGGTGACCACCATCATCCCAAAAAAAACAGTATAGGGAATATCTATCCCTCCAGTATATTTCCAGAGACTTAAAGATTCTATGCTGAAGAACACTGGAGCTGTTTGGACAGCTTGTGGTGGCCCAAAATCATATTGACACTTTTGGTGTTCCTTCCTTTAATTTTTCGGGCATCTAATTTCCATAATGACTTATGAATAATAGAAATTTGTTTCAATTTGAACAGCTGAACAGCCCCCACTACAACTTTGTATGTTTTATGTATGCTTGGCACTTTTCATAAAAATTTCATAAATGTTCACTGAGAATTTTTATATCAGCCACCTTTTCTCTCTCTCTCTCTCTCTCTCTCTGATTGCACAGCTCCTTAGAGCTGTTCTCGCCCAGCAGCCAGAATAAAGCGTTGATATATGGTGAACCACCCAAGTCACCCCGTGCCAGCCGTAAGTTCTCCTCACCTCCTCCCTCTGGCCCCTTGGCAAGACAACTTCCCAAACAGGCGCCGCAAGCTCTCACTCAACATTCCATCATCACAGGCGGCAGGCACTGGACCTTGCCGCACTACTTCGTTCCTCCAATGGATATGCCAGCATGTACTCAGCCATTACACCTTTCCGCAAGACCACACTGGATATCAACAAGCTCTATGTGTCTAGCCCTATCACACCGCAAGATCAGTGATGAGACTGAGGGCAAATCTGAGCGTGCAGAGGAGCAACAGGGTGAGTGTGTGTGCAGGGCAATTTTAACTTGCTCTTTACTTAATGATTAGTTACCTATTGTGTCCTCTCTATTTATTAATATTTATTATTTATGATAATCCACAACATTCAACAAGCAAGGGTCATACGATTAGGCAAACAGGTAAAAACAGGCAACGCGGAGAATCAAGGTCAATGGAGTAAACAAAGTCAAAACCAGAATATCAACACTTAGAAAGCTTGGTAACAACAGATACACTAGCTGAGCATATACTTCACAAAAACATTGTGTTCAAATAGTTTATTTTATGTGTGATGTGATTGTGAGTGTAAAAGGGAACAGGTGTCTCTGATTAGATGTCCTGAGGTGTGATGTGTGTGGGTCTGTGGGAGGGTGTGTCCTCAGGGCTATGTGTGTCATAGTCCTCTTCAGCCATGTTTGTAGTTGGTGGTGCATTCTGGGAAATGGATTCCCTGGTTTGCTTTGATATGACACACTGGTTTTGGTCTTGCCTCAGACAGCTTAAGACAGAAGTATTGAAGGTACTTGAAGGCTGCTGATACCTTATCTAGAGCTGTGACAAAGTCACATATTTATTGGTCACTTATTTATTGAAGAAAATGATCCAGTATTTATCCAAGACCATTGTTACCCTCATCAGGAGTGGTCAACCAAAAGCAAAATATGTAATAGTCCATGAGGTCACAAAGGAACACACAACAACTTCTAAGCAAGTAAAGGCCACTCTCACACTGGCTAATGTTAATGTGAGGCGACCATCAGGAGAACACTGTACAATGTTGCGCTACCTATTTTTTTCCAAATGGTAAACACTAATAAGTTTCAAAGTCAAGTACGTATATTAGATCAGCTTGTGGATTAATTAAAACACAAATAACCAATGAGTGAGAAAAGAATGGGTCCAATTTGTTGTTCACCAGACAAGATCCACACAGTGTGATGTCCCAAAAGTGATTCTAAAAAAACAAACAAGCAAAAAAAAAAACAGTTACAGGGCTCCATTTTATACAGTGGAAACACCCCTGGTACATACATGATTTCCACACCCAGTTAAGTTATTATTTATTTTTATTTTTAGGTCACCCTTTTTCTGGTTCCTCTTTAAAAACAAAAAGAACAAAAAAAAAAACTACTTCTGCTTATTATGAAATTTTGAGACCATCATTGAGCAAGGACCTCTGTCAACAACAACAGTGGAAGAAGAAAGCCACAGCTCTACAAACATAACATTGCTGCCTGTCTGTAGTTCAAAGATCATGTAGACAAGCTAGAAGGCTGTTGCAAAAATGTTTTGTGGATAGATGAGACCAAGTTAGAGCTTTTTGTTTTAAATGAAAAGTGTTATGTTTGGAGAAAGGAAAACACAACATTCTCGCATAAGAACCTTATCCCATCTGTGTATAATGGGATGGTAGTATCATGGTTTGGGCCTGTTTTGTTGCATCTGGGCTGGGACAGCTTGACATCTTTGATGGGTTTATGAATTCTGAATTACAGTATATCAGCAAACTGAAGGAAAATATCAGGACATCTGTCAGTGAAGTACACAAGCCATTCTACCAAAAATGTTTAAAGAAGAATAAAGTAAATGTTTTGGAATTACCAAGCCAATGTCCTGACCTTAATGCAGTAGACATGCTGTGGAAGGACCTGAAGCAAGCAGTTCATGTGAGGAAAGAAACATTTATTTGCAGTTATTGCTTCAGAAGGGAGTCAAACCTGATGCTGAAAGCAAAGGTTCAAATGCTTCTGCCACTCAATGATATGTAATGGTTGGTCATTTTGCGCAAAATGTAGAAAATCTGGAAGGGTTCACAAATTTCAAGTACCACTGGACCTGTTGTGAGTTCCCTTGTCTCTGCGCAAACCTCATAGTTGACTTCTTCCACTCTCCTTGTGGCTTGCAAATAATCTTGAGCTAGAGGTGAGAACAAAACTTAAGACTTCTCTCTGCCAAATGCCAACTGTCTTACTTGGGAGTGTCTATAATAGAGTCATTGGTGGCTCTCCTGAGCCTGAAGTAAATTGTACTACTATCAGCCTGCTCACTGTGCGAAATTAACAGATCTAAGATGTACTGAACTCTATTTTTACTGCAAGTTGGACCATTCTTTCAGTTTTCTTAAATCACATCCAACACCCCACTGGGCTTCTGCCTGTGTAATCATTTAAATAGGGAAAACCCTATTGAGACATGGGGAACCATAACAAACGGCAAATGATATGGTTTAGAACAATTTATCCAGATTTTCGAAAGGAACCATGACTATGAAGACTTGTAAGCCTTAGAAATTGCCTTCTCCTATTAAAATACATTGTTAAAAACACATGGAATATGTTAATTACTTTAAAGTTCCTTAATAGTTAATACATATTTTAACCTACTGAGGCCACCATTACGCGACATGCATAATGCAGTGAGTCGATGATGTAAAATGGTACAGTCATGGACAAAATTATTGGGCACCCTGGAACTTTTCCAGAAAATGCACTATTTCTCCCAGAAAAGTGTTGCAATGACAAATGTTTTGGCAGCACTCCAAAATAAATACCACTAGCCCTCAACAGGAAAAGAATGCCACACTGTGCTGCTTTTGGCTGTAATTTTCTAGTTCTTGTGTGCTGTGATACAGGGCATATCTGTAAATATAATCAAACCTGTAAGCATCTTGCTAGTCCATTTTTTTGTGTATTCTCATATTGTAAAGTTCTAGTAGTATTAGCCTAAAATGCTTAGCCAAGGCAAACACAAAGTTAAATTAAAGCTGTTCTTGAGCCATTTTAGTACATGCATGGTTTTGGTCTATTTTGAAAGATGGACTAAATATTTTTTATATATAATTGAACATATAATTAGATTGGTGGACCTTTACCAGTGTAACAAGACTTTTTTTGTCAGGATTTTATTGATCAGTGGATTACTATGAGGGCTACATAAGGGGTGAGTTGCCTCCATTTCGTGCAAGTGTTTTGTTTGTATATCGGGTGGTCTGACAGAGACATTGATTGCAGCTGCTGTTGTGTTTGTATCTCAAAACAGTTCTCTATCAACCGAATCAGGAGAATCTGAGCTTTCCAAAGATAGGAGTACCTTTGTATACACCTTTGTATAACGTAAGTTCTCTGTTCCCTATGTCATAGTTCCACATTACATAAGGGATAGCTTCCTGGAAATGTATCCCACACGGGAGAAGTTTTGGGTTGTCACCAGATCTCTGTGAGTACGTAGCTTACACAGCTTACACCCATCGCAGGCATCTACCTCAACCATGAAGGGTTTTGAAGAATCTGGATGTTTCAGGATTGGGGCTGTGATGAAGTTGGCCATAAGCCTCGCCGAATGCTTCCTAGGCTGCATCATTCCCAAGCCAAAGGTTTGTCCCCATTCCTGAGGATAGATGGTAGGGTATGATCTTTTATACTGAGGCCCCGGATGAAATATCCATCCATCTATCCATCTTCTACTGCCTTACCCCTTCTTCACGGGGTCCTGGGAGCCAATTCCAGGGGGCATCGGGCACAAGGCAGGTACACTTTGGACATTGTGCCAGTCCATCGCAGGGCACAATCACATACATACTCACACACCTATTCCTCATACACACTTTGGACAATTTAGAACCGCCAATCGCCTACCATGCATGTCTTTGACTGGGGAGGAGAACCGGAGTGCCCAGAGTAAACCCCCTTGGCACGGGAGAAAATACAACTCCACCACACTTACCTAAACACCCGCACACCCCGTGGGAATCGAACCCTATGACCCGGATGGTGCGAGGTTTGGGTATGGACCACTCAACAACAGCGCAGACACCTTGGCTTGGTCCATGATTACCCACTCAATGCTGGCTGGTTGGAGAGTACATCAAAATATTGTCAAATTTAATCAATGATTTTTCCCCCAGTATGTCCCATAGGACATTGTCGGAGACATTGGGACACTGACGGGGCACAAAAGAGCACATACAGCATTACATAATATTCATAAGAACCAGAAGCATTACAAACCTAAAGGCATTACCTCACTTCCCCCGCTAAGTTAAGCCCAAACAGATTAAATACACCCTGAGGTCCAGTTTGGTGAAGTTTAGAGAACACAACTCTACGAGGGTTAAGGGGACCAGTGGCAATGTATATCTGTATTTGACTGTTTCTCCGATTTGCATTAAGCCCCTCAAACCATACAGGGTCCCTTTCTCTTCTTCAAAAAAAAGTAGCCAGCTGGAGTCAGTGTGGAGGGTCTTTTTGTACAACTGTTGTAATGCTTCCTGAATATACTCCTTTATAGACTGTTGTTTGGTGAGGAAAGCAGGTAAATATTAAATTCTTATTCAATTTTATTTGTATAGCGGCTAATAGTTATTGTCTCTAAGTAGCTTTACAGAAATAAAAAACAGGTATAAACAGTCAGAAACAGATAAAGAGAGACAAACAGGAACAGATAAACAGAGACAAACAGGTAGAAAACAAATGGAATTTATCCCAACTGAGCAAGCCATTGAGTGGCGACGGGTGGCAAGGAAAAACTCCCCTAAGATTTTTTGAGGAAGAAACCTTGAGAAAGAACCCTGACTCAGAAGGGAAACCCATCCTCATCTGGGTAACACAGAATGTGAAGGTAACACAGATAATGTGAATGTGAAATACAGTTGCATTTGGGAGTGGCTCCTGGCAGGAGCTCAATGGCACAGTCATAAGGATGATGTCCTTTACTGTCATTTACTGAAGACTTCCATAAAGATCATGATATTCTGGTGGGATATAGAGGTGGTGCATGATTCTATTCTATGGATGATTGCATACTGTTACAATGCAATCATGAATTGAGGTAGCTGGAGACAGTGGTTGTGGCAGTAGAGATCGATGAATAATTTTCACATCAGTCCATGATATTTGTGTTTCATTGATTGCATCCACTGGAAACCCCAGAATGATGGTGTTCTTAGTGGTATGGGTAACCTGGAAGGAAATGAGTTCCTGATGCGGTGCACTGACTTGGAGGAGGAGGGGCTGATGGTAGCATTGCTAGAAGGTCACTCCATCAATGACTTGGATACTGAGGGGTGTTGCAGAGCGAGTGTACGAGGATAAGGATCATGTTCACAGTTTCTTGGTCAATGAATTTGCCTCCGCTCCAGAAGTTGAACAGTGCTGCCAAAACAGACACCATCTAAGAATTGTATCTCGCTTGCAATATGAATGATTGGTGAAAAAAGAGTGAAAATGACTTACCGTTGGAGAGTTTTTCTGATTTCAGTTGGGCTGGGCGTGGCATGAGGATCAAACATGGAGGGGGAGCAATGTCCCACGAAGTACTCGTAGGCTGACCACAGTAAAAAACTGACATTCACAGTGCCTTCTCTCCCTCCTTACAATCTTGGTGCACCCCAGTTGCATGGGTTCAAAAGAAGAAACAACTCTTCCCCTGGGAACTACCTCTTCCTAGAATAGACATTATTTATGAAACAGGTGATAAACACAGATAGCAAGTCTCGATAAGGGAGTCACACATTTTGGTAGCAATACCAGGTGGGGGACCATGACAAAAGGAGCTTTGGGGGAAAAAGTGGTTTTGAGAGCTCTGTTGTTCCACCTGCTGCCAACTGATAACAGGTGAATCTGAAGAGCAAACTCAGCCACTCTACAGGAACCCTGGTATATTGTCAAGAGTTGCTCTCCTACCTCCTTTCCCAAACACTCAACAGAATCAGTTTTGTAAACCTCTCATAGGGAAGTTGTCAGCTGTTCTTTCACCTATACAGTTGTGGCCATGCGCCCTTTAGTCTTTGCTAGTCAGTATATTTATGAAGTGAGTAATTTTCTGTCCCCTCAGACATCCCCTCATGGCTAGCAAAGTATAGTGAACATTGCAGAGTGAATCCCTTGCACAAGGAAGCATCGCTGTGAACTTGTCCCAAAAGCCAGCTTCCATTGCACTGGGAGTAGAAACAGGAGCATGAAGCACCACTGTGAAAACAAGGACTTGTCGAGAATGGCCGGGCATTGTAACTGTCTCTCCATCAGATGCACATGGGCTGTAAGACCATGGTGCAAATCGGATTGACCTGCTGCATCCATTCTGAAGGAGGTAATCTGTCAGGGTAATTAAGGCTGAAATGGATACAAGTGAACCTTGACGTTTAATGAGGTGATGGGAAAACAAATCCAAAAACACCGTTCATGACATAATACAAGAAATAGCAAAGGGGTCAGGTGATCAGCAAACAAAATTAAAAAATCACAAACAGCAGCTAAACAATATCAGGAAACACATAAGCAGGAAAACATGACTTGGTAAATTCATGCAGATACATGCTGGTGAATAGATGTTTGGGGAGGCTTTATATAGTGTGTGGTGACTATGTTCAGGTGTGTGATATTAGTGATCAGGTGACTATGAATGTGACAAAAGTCCTTGGCTGCTGAGAAGTGTAATCTTGGGTGGCCATATCTGTAGGCTATGGTGTGTTCTGGGTTGGCAGTGGATGCCGGAGTTGATCTGACATGAGGTAAGTTCTACCTTTGGCATCTTGTAGCAGATACAATTTTTCTGCAGAGCATGATCCCTCCCCTTCAGAGAATGGGCTGCAGGGCAGTATTCCAGCATGATAATAACCCGAAACACACCTCCAAGAACGACCACTGCCTTGGTAAAGAAGCTGAGGGTGAAGGTGATGGATTAAACCCTATTGAGCATCTGTGAGGCATCCTCAAATGGAAGGTGGAGGGTTACATAAGGTTCTCTAACATCCACCAGCTCTGTGCGATGTTGTCATGGAGGATAGGAAGAGGGACTCCAGCGGCAACCTGGGAAGCTGTTCCAGAACTCAGTGCTGGAAAATAATGATACACACAAAATATTATTGACGTCTTGGGCCCAATTTGGACATTTTCACATAGGGGTGTACTCACTTTTTGTTGTCTGAGGTTTAGACATTTATGGCTGTGTGTTGAGTTATTTTGAGGGGACAGCAATTTACAGTTGTCACACATCTGTGGATGGTAAAGGGAAGAAGGAAGGAGAGCGTTTAACTTAAGAACGAAAGTGTAGTTTATTTACAAGAGGCAGACAAATCCAAAAACGTAATCCAAAGCGCATAATCCAGAAGACAGGCAAAGGTCAGGTGAACTGCAAACAGGCATAGACTTGGGGCAAGGGGTAGATATCTAATAATGAGGTACTGGAAAACAACAGGGCTCTATTAGAAACAAAACAAACATAAACATAAACCTAAACATGAACGCAATTAAGACAAATATCTGGGAGCCGGATAACCCAGCGTGAACTATAACTAACAAGGGACTAAGTTTACTGTGTTTAATATATTTAATTAACGCCAACTATACACGTACGTTCAGGTGGATTCTATTATACCACCATCAGTCATTTAGGACAACATTGGATCATTCAGAGATCCTTGCTGAACTTGGAGCGGTGAGTTTGCTGCACTGAAAGTAACGAATAAACAATACGTAACTTCC